>LOEQ01011750.1:48395-70416 GCA_001685075.1 Bramus lutescens
GGAAGAGAAACTGCGGTTAGTATGTTGAATAAATAAATAAATAAATAAATAAATAAATAAATAAAGGGAAGATTGATAATATTTTTCCTGATATTTAATCTATTTTATCCACTTATTGTACTGCAGGATGTTTTTTCTTATAATATACCATATATTAATATTATTTATACTTTAAGCATTGACACATATATTTCTTTATTATTGGTATCTGCCCAACTCATTTTCTAAAATATCAATATGACTCATAATTTCATGATAAAATATTATAGTACTTTTCATATTCTCTACGAACACAGACTTGTTGAAAGAAATAACTAGTTTGTGCAGGCTAAGTCAACAATAGCAACTTTAAATCTATTCACATGCAAATTTCTCGAATGAGCCCTTTAAAACACAGGGATCAGTGCACTGAATTCATGAACTATACTTTACTGATTAACAGAAGTTGTCTTTTAAGGTTTCAGGTAATTTGTTCCTTTTCAGATTGGTTTAAACTAAATCAAAGAACCAAAGACTAACCCCGTTAATTACTTATGTTTAGAAAGTAAAAGAGAAAATGAAAGAGCATTTAAATTCTCTTCTCCTAGTCAAGATGCCCTTTGATCTCCACTTTATTGATGCATTCCATGTTTCCTTTTACTAAGAAGGGAACTGATTAGGTGTTCTCTTTCATGTAATCAAAATAAAGTGTGAAAGGAATCACAATTTTTAGTTCAAAACTTATAAGTTTCACTCCCTTGACGCAAGTTGAGCAAAGTTTAATCTAATGATAATGCAACAGAAAAATATGCTTGAATTTTTATTTGTAGTATCCATTAACCCATATCATATATAGATATATCCTTCTAGGTATTCTGGAAGTACAGATGGGAAAAAAAGGAAAACAATATTCTGAAAATCCTCAAAATATCTGAAATTCTCAAAATAGTGGCTCATGTAATAGGAATGTTTAGAGTAAAGATAATCTGTAAAATGTTATGCAAAGATAATCAAAGCCAGTTAGATAACGTAGAGAGGAAAACTAGCTGTGTTTCTCTATATTGGTATTTTGAGGTATCTTCAACTGGTATTCAGAGGAGACTTCACTATTAAATAATATTGAATAAACATCTAAAGAATTGAGTGAGAAAACTGGAGAGATCATTTGTTGGTTAAGAGCTTTTACTCCTTTTGCAAAGGATGCAAGTTCAAGGCCCAAGTAAAGAATCTCATAAGATCTTAATCCTTAGTTTCTAAGGGTTCTCTGATAACTACAGGACATCTATTCTCAGTCATGTAATATGTCCCACCTCCATACATATAATTTTATCAAATCTTGAAATAAAAGTTGGCAGTCATGGGAATATTATTCATAGTCTTTGTTATAGTCAGAAAGAGGCAAACATTACAGTAATGATATAAACAGAAATGTTTAAATTCTAATGATGTCATAATTTCTATTGAAGAGTGAAATATTTTCTCTCTTGAGTGAGCCAGAGGTTGAGGGGCATTACACAGAATCAACGCCAACAGTATCAGAATATCTGCACATAGAAATGGGAAATCAGCCTTTGTACAGTAATGACCTGAACAGGATATGCCAAAAAGTAGACTTTCTTACTGTGACTTAAAACTGTGTGATTATTATTGTTAGTTTACTAAATTGATAAATATTTTTCAAGAAAGAAATAATATCATTTTAAAAACCACAAAGTTGTTTATGATGTCTGTTTCTGTTTGTATCTGAAGGATGACATCCAGCCTTCAAAGCTACATTGTCATTCCATTGTACTGTACCCCAAATGATCGCCATCAAGAAATGAAATGCCAGTAAATGCTGAGTTGATGTGGAGAAAAAAAAACCTTATGTATGTTGCTATTGGATATATAAATTATTTTAGACAGCATCAAAACCAGTTGGGAAGTTCCTAAAAGTAGTAAATACAATTATTATCCATTCCAAAAATCTTACCCCTAAGTATGAAACCCAAGGCATCTGTGTATATTGAAAATCATTTTTACAAAAGGGCTAGTGTTATATTATAGCCTAGTATAGGCATGATTAAAGTTTAACCTATTGGAGAAGCATAACATTGTGGTTGTGAATATGAACTCACAGATGCCATAGGTGCCTTCCCAAGGCCCTCAGAGTATCGGACCCTTCAGTATAACATCAAGGAGGAATAGGGCTCTCAGGACCAGCTTCTTTCAGCAGAATTTTTTGACAGTTGATGGCTGCAGGAGGACTGGGAGACATTCCTGTTATGCTGTAGTCACTGGTGAGTAACTGAGAGAATAGCTTGGCACATGTGGCTAAAACAAGTGAATCACAAAGCCAAAGCAATAATGAATCAAGATGAACTGGATGTGGAATGGAGATTTGGCGGGAGGTGAATGGTGATAGGAGAATGGGGATAAGTAAAGATGGAGAAATTGTGTGTTTAGAATGCGTCACATTCCTGCATGGAATTGAGAGCATAATACAATGATAAAATTTTCACTTTGATATCCTCCTAATCTCTTCTAGGTACCCCTTACTCTCTCTAAAATTCATGACACATTTTTCTTTACTTGTTTGTGTGTGTGCATGTGTTCCTAAATGCATAAATGCAGGCTTCTCTGTAAGTATGTTAATTTATGCATATGTTGTAAAGTATGACCATTTGGTACTGGATAAGGCAATTTTGTGCACTGCACACTGAGATTGAAAGCATTATTGTGATGATACCAGGAAGCACCAGCCTCTTATTAATGACTGTTATGTTCTTTCCTGTGATGGGCTCAGTCACAAATTAGAAAGAATGGAAAAAGAAAATTGTTATAGACTTTGGGGCCTATGGCTAGATAACAAAATTGCTGAAGTGAGGGAGAAATCAGTGACATTACACAAAGCCATTTGGAACTACTGTTTAATGATTTATGGTTAACTAGAGCTAAGGCTAACATACAAATTGTATTTATCTGTGAATTCTGCTAATGGAAGTAATGAACTGATAGGAATGAAAATTTTCTCTACTATTCTAATGTGGGGTAGCACCTAAGCATTGCGGGTTTAATCTCTTAATAAAATATTCTCAAACTTTAAAAAATGACAAATTGTCCATCAAATTATACCAGTTTGAACCAACTCTAGAAAAGAAAACAGATATCTATATTTCATCCTCTCCTTACAATTTAAAACTTATAGTTTTGTATGAACAGCATTGTTTCCTTTATTTAGGAATCTCCAGTGTTGTAGATCTCAGAAAGCATCAGGCGAAGAAACAAAAGTTGAGGATATGCAACCAAGATTTTGCTCTGTTTTTCTCTCTGCCATTAATATAGCTGTACTTAAGCAGTACCCAACACCTTTTGTGTTACCCTGTTTTAAATACTCTGACAGTCAATATACTAAGTCCAAGAACAACAAATAAAATTCCCCCCAGAAAATTAAAAATCACTTTGCAATGGCCATTTTTGTTACAAGAAGGACAGTGATGAATCAGAGGCCACTGCCATCCCATTGTAAAAAACTAAGCATAGTAACTGGGCAAAATTAATTCCAGTGAAATTCATGACTTTTCTTTGCTTGAAAGGCATAGCATAAACTAATATTTCTGTCAGCAGTAGAAAATTTTAAACTGCTGCACTAAAATCATCAGATTATTAATTCTATTTACATCTTTAGTTGCTGCTATTTTGTCAAGTCTACTGACAATAGTAGTAGGGCCAGAAATAAATGTGTTAGTGAGGATTTATTTGGTTATAGATTCAGAGGCAAACAGTCAGACAGCTGCATTTTTCACTTCCCCAAACTTCAGACTGTGATGTGCAACGGGAACTGCACACACAGCATTCCGAATACTTACCCGAAATGATCCTTCCCAATTATTAATATAATCAAAGAGATAGAGCGTTCAGAGATCTGAACATTTTGTGTTAACACATAGCCTTCTGAATACTTACCCGAAATGATCCTTTCCAATTACTAACATAATCAAAGGAATATAGCATTCAGAGATCTGATCATTTTGTGATAATAGGTATAA
This sequence comes from Bramus lutescens, assembly GCA_001685075.1. Classification (NCBI taxonomy): domain Eukaryota; kingdom Metazoa; phylum Chordata; class Mammalia; order Rodentia; family Cricetidae; genus Bramus; species Bramus lutescens. The sequence continues at coordinate 52,403 of LOEQ01011750.1, forward strand.
AATTTGAAAAGGCATGAAACAATGATTTCAAAACCGATTACAATACAATGTTCTTGACCAAAATATAAACTCTTCAAGGATAAAAAACCATTTTTCTTTTCTCAAATTATTCCCAAGATATATTTCTGACAATCGGGTAGGGAAAAGAAACCTTGAGAAAACTGAGTATTACTCAGGCAAATATAATACAGATTTTATGAATTTTATATATACTTACTTTAATATATTTACTAAATATATGGAAAATTGTAAAAAGTTAACTTTATTTATATACTACCATGAGAATCCTACAAAACTAGGTTTGCATAAATTATGTCATATGACAAAGTACAATATTCTGGTATTAGAATTTGATCCTGATATTAAAATGATCTTAAATGCTCTAATGTACTACATGTAAAAAGAAAATGCTTAAAAAACCTTCTGTGATATTGTGCAGCATGGAGAACGCTACTGAGATTTATTTGCCGGAAGAACGCCTGTTAGGTATCAAGTGTACATGTGTAAAAGTGAATGTGTATGTGTATGTGTGGTATGTGTGTGTTTGTGTGAACTTCTTTGTCTTTAAAGCATTAAATTTGGAAATACAAAGCAATACAAATGAGGAAAAGACCTTACTTTAGTGTAAAACCATTTCTCTTTTCTAATTCAAGATTTCTATATCCTTGGAAAAAACTATAGAATAATAATTAAAATACAGACAAAATATGTAATATTTACATACCTAAAAGTTCTTTTAAAATTCACAATTCTTTGGAACTCAAAAAGGAAATTTGAGAATTTGTGAGGTCTTGGGTTAAGACTTAAATCTGTGGTATATTAGAGACAGGATAACTTAAATAAATAAAATTAATATTGGCATCCCTATAATTCTCTCTTGATCATTTTAAATGTGTGGCATTTTTTCAGTCATTTGCCATTTGGTGTTTGAATAGACTAAGTATAAAACAAATAATTTCTAGGTGTTAGATGGATAGACAGGCACTGGCAGATTTGAAGTCCACTGTAGATGGACCTGTCTTTCTTAAACATCTTTGGATACCACATCCTTTGCCAGGAACTATAACAAAAGAAACATTGCCTTTTTGATAGTTTAAGATTTAAATCACAATATTTAAAAATAGAGATACCAGATTCTTGTTTTTGCACAAAAGAAAATTTTGTCTTCTGGATCTGAAGAATAAATTCTGATTTTGACCTCTGGTCTTAGGTAGAGACATGGCATTCTGATAACATTCAAAGATGGAATATTACATACTATTTTCAATTTTTTTCAGACTTAATATATTAATCCTGTCAATCACGTGGCTAGAAATTCCCTCTCTTAAAATCTGACTTTGTGAAGATGTAGTAAATCAATGGAAAGATGTTTCTACTTCTTTTAAAAAAATTTTTTTAAAACAATCATTTCTCTTTTTACATAACAAACCCAGTTCCATCTTCCTTCCCTCTGCCCACTACCCACACCTTCCACACATACCCTCATCCACTCCTCACAGAGGACAAAGCTTCCCATGGGTAGTCAACAAAGTTTAGCACATCCTTTTGAGGCAAGACAAAGGCCCTTCCCACTATATCTAGGCTAAGAAAGGTATCCCGCCAAAGAGAATGGGCTCCAAAAAGCCAGTTCAAACGCTAGGGATAAATCCTAGTTCCACTGCCAGTGGCCCCACAGATTGCCTAAGACACACAGCTGTTATCCACATTCAGCAGGCTTAGTTTGGGCCTATACTGGTTCCCCCTCTATCATTCTGGAGTATCTACTCCCTTTTGGATGGTTGCTTGCTGTCTTCACTTGCACTCTTCTACTTTTCTGAGTTAACACCGTAATAGAAAAGCTACTTTCCCTCCTCTTTGGATGGTGTTCAAAATCCTAAGCATTCTTCGTCCCATGCACACTCAGGACATTTCTTTGTTTCTCTGAAGGAATCACCGTTTTTTTTTTTTGTTTGTTTGTTTGTTTTGTTTTGTTTTGTTTTGTTTTTTTGTTTTTTGTTTCCACCCATGCAGTTGCTTCCTGACCTCCAGATAAACTCATTTGGCATCTTCTATTCTAACTAAAAGGCCACAAAGTTTTATCTTCCTCTTTGTCATCTTCCTTCTCATGAGATTTGCATATGTTGACAGATTTCCTGCTCTGTTTTTATTTATTTTTGGTTTGCTTATTTCTAAAATTCTGCTACAATGGGAAAAACAGATTTCATATAAATCTGCACTTAAATAATATATACAACAATAACAAGAAACAACAACAAAAAGAAAAATCATGGTTTTCTGTAATCACCAGGGAGCCAGTATTATTTAAATGAAGGCTTATTTAATTGAAGGAATCATATAAACCATTCTACAACAATGAAATAAAAGCAGAAAGTGCAGGATGGGTTAGAGAAAAATTTTCCAGTATTCTGGAGAAAAGAAAAAACAAGATCTTTTCTTCATTGTTTTTGATTGAACTCAACACCATAAATAAGGAAGCCTGTATTCTATGCTTATCTGAGCAGGAGAGATGGGTATTCAAGACAGTGTCTTAATGTCAAAGAATCTATCTCTCTGTTCAGAAAATATGGCATGACCAAAACTTCAAAAGTTCCATGGATCTTGATAGAAAAATAAACCCTATAGAATTTCTGTTTCATTGGAAGCACAATGGGAGTATGTTTAAATTTTGATTTTATTTTTTGATAGAGTAAACTCCATATCACCTATCACGGCAAGAATGTATCTTGCAACCAAGTCTAAGTATCTAGGCAGCATCTTTGGATATCTAAATATCTAGGCATCATCTTTGGATTTTTAAATCTGCATTTAAATCTATAATCATTTACATTTTCAGGTTATTTATTCTGTCCTGAAGCTCCCTAATGCCTATGTAAATGTTGTAGGATGAGTGGCGGGCTGGGTCCCCGCCGCCCAGCTAGCTTAGCCCAGAAATAATTACACAGAAACTGTATTCACTTAAACACTGCCTGGCCAATTATCTCTAGCCTGTTATTGGCTAACTCTTACATCTTGATTAACCCATCTCCACTAATGTGTATTACCACTTGACAGTGGCTTACTGGCATGAGTCTAACCAGCATCCATCTTGGGGCAGGAGAATTATGGCATCTGCCATACTATCCTTCTTTTCAGCATTTTGTTCTGTCTACTCCACCCACTTAAGGGCTGTCCTATCAAAAGGCCAAGGCAGTGTCTTTATTCAACCAATGAAAGCAACACACAAACAGAAGAAACTCCTACACCATGTAACTATAAAATATTTTTGATAATTTTATTTAATTTAAAAATTTCTTTTTTAAAATAAAAAGCTTTCTGCTTCCTTCAAGTTACAATGACAGACAAATGATGGACTCTCACAATGAGTTCATTAAAAGGTAAATATATGGGTAAGAGATTCTAATGGAGATGTCTCCATTCTCAAGCCAAAATTCCAAAGCTACAAGGTTTTCAAATGATATTGGAAACAAAGAAAGTTTCCAATGACTTAGTATAAAACCAGAAAGAATTTTTTTTACATAGAAAGACAACAAAAAAAGACAAGCTGCACACACACACACACACACACATATATATATTAGTACTGGATACAGGGTGATTAAACAAAGATATGTTCATGAAATTCTGAGAAACATGGATGTTGAGCCAGACTGATATGGGATATGATTAGGATGTAGATATGAACTAAATGATTTCAATATATCAATTTGTTAAAGAAAAATATCATTTTATTTAAAGAAAAATTATATAGATGATCAACAGACAATTTAAAAAATTTAGTAGTATATTAAAAAGAAAAACCAGGCATGCTAACGAATTGAAAAGATAAGAAGTGGAAAATGTAGATATGGACTCAGAGTCATGCATATTATTTAGAATTCTTAACCGTGAAAATAAGTGGATTATTCAACTCTAAAAGGAGCTAGAGTTCTTTTTCTTTTTAGGAAAGTTTTAGCTACTTAAATTACACTTTGAAATATGCTTTTTTAGGTTTGAAAAGAAGTAAATCCCATGATATCTTTCAATATTTAACTAGAATATTTCAATTATGAGCTGTAATATCAAGTGCTACTAGATTATTATCATATTCATGAAACTAAAAATTGGGGAAGAAATATTTTCTCCTTGTGTAAATCATGTTAGGTCTTTTCCTTTTCTTCTTGTGAGTACTTTTGTCCCCTTTTTACTAGTGGCTGTAAGTTAATATGGCCCCACACCACCTGCAGGGTGAGCAATGATCAATTCAGGCTGGAAGTTTAATGTCCTGGTCTATAAGGAGGAAGCAGTGGGTGAGCTATGAACTATGATCCTGTGAAAAATTCTCTTCCAAGTTTGATGAATTAGGAATCAGAGACATAGTTTTCTCCCTTAATTTTACATCTTTCCTCATGAAGAATCCTTTTCAAAATATGAAGAAATCAAAAGAGAAGCATTCAGTTGTATCATTATTGCAAAAAAAAAACAGCTTCTGAAGCAGTTTTGTTTTCAATTACAATATTTTACAACTATTAGTTTACAGTATTTTTTTATAGATCACACAGTAAAAAAGTAGTGAATCCTAGATTATATGTGCAAGTTTGAATACTCACACCTGAATATGTGTGTGTATGTTCATACATGTACATTTTTATTGTAACATACAAATGTACATTCAACATTCTGCATTTATTTTATTGTGATTTAATAATTGGTAACAATCAATGTATTGTTCTGACGTGAAAGCCCATTTGATTGAAAATAATATAAAAGGACTAATTAAAAGTTACTCTCATAGCAATTATTTCAAATATCACTTCTTTCCTTTTTGTTTCCCTCTGTACGTGTTAGACCTCAAATACTTGAAAAGATACAGGAGACAGCTCCCTCTCCTCCCCAAGGAAGCTTCATGTGTTGTCAGCAGAAATTAATGATTTGTTTGTCGCTACATGAAAAATCGTTTTGATAGACATCCCATTTTCATTTGCGGATGACAAACTATTTTCACTCCTTGTCCATTATCACATTTGGATGAAGCAACGTTGCCTCTGGACACATGCATAACCACCTGGCTTGCTTTTCACCTTAAACTGTGAATGGAACGAAGCAGCCAGCCATTAAAGTGAACTAGATACGTCTTTTCTGTCTGTTTTTGACTTTTGAGAATAGTCAGCTGCATTTGGATACTGTATCCCACTGTTTAAAGCCTGCTAGGAAAAAAATTTCTCTCTTTCAGTTGCTTTTTTATTACCTTCATCTTTCTTATTTCCCAAATTTTCTCGATTCTCTGACAGTTGGATAGTCATGCACATACTAAGTCCACTGCTGTGGGACAATGGTCTTTGATCCTGTCACTTGTATTATTTTTAATAAAATGCTGATTGGCCACTAGTCAGGCAGGAAGTATAGGTGGGGTGACGAGACAGGAAACAGAGGTGGGGCAATAAGAACAGGAGAATTCTGGGAAGAGGAAAGAACAGAGAGAAGGAAAAGCAAGATGAGAATGACTCTCTGATGAAAGGTACCAAGCCATGTGGCTAACACAGACGAGAATAATGGGCTAATATAAGATGTAAGAAAAAGTTAATAAGAAGCCTGAGCTAATAGGCTAATCAGTTTGTGATTAATGTACACCTATGTATGCTTCTTTGGGACTGAACGACTGTGGGACCTGACACACATAAACCTTGGTCAACAGTACACTATTTAAAGTAGATTATTTGGTAAGAACATCTTTAGAAATGTTCTAGCTTTTCTTAGCTTTTTAATTTTGTACTATAAAGTTAACTAACACTCATTAGTAAATAGTTTTTGTTATGATTTTACATTTTGTCTTTGGAAACACATTGGGCAGAAGTATATTAACATTGATAAGATCAAGTGTGGGTTTGAATACAAGCAGAAACTTCAACAATTTATTTGATTAAATTACTTAAGGATTAAGAAACCAACTATTAATAACATCAATTCACACATTTTCAAGTGTTTATTATTTGTATATGTATTATTTATTTATATTGTTGATGTAGGAGGGTCANGCTGTGCGGGAGCTGGGCTGGACGAAAAGCAGGGCCTTCTCCCCAATCACTACATATTGGGAGCCTGTTTTTTCTAGAGGAGAGACTGAGTGGAAATGAATCTGGGGAAGAAGAGAGTGGGGTTGCTGAGAGGAGAAAAGAGAAGTGGCACTCTTAAGGGGATAAATTGTTTGAGACAAGAATCTATTTTCAATAAAATAGTTATACTTTTATTTTCTGACATTACCATAATTTACAAGGGAAAATGGAATGAATGAAAATAGTTAATATTATACTTTCTTTCTTAAAGTTGACAAGGGATAGATTGTGCAGGTTAGATTTCTGCTAATTTTATATAAAGCAAAATATACCTAGGAATAATGTTTTCGTATAATTAGTTGCCAAGATCACATTGGCTTGTAGCCATTTCTGTGAAGAGTTTTTTATTAGTAAATGGGTTATGAGAGCTCAGACTACTGTGAGTGTAGTCATCACTGTACAGGTAGCCTGGGCTATATTATTTCCTTAATTATGTAGGAATCTCTGAGGCAGTGCTTCTCATTCTGCATCCAAATTTATTTTGAAATGATACAAGACAAATACTTAATTAATTTCATGTTGGGGAGAAAAGGAAATTCTTGTTCCAATAACTTTTGAATGGCTAACTTAATGACCGTATATTTGTTACCATATTTACATTTCTAATAATTATAATAGCTTCCTGCAAGTGTTGAGCATATTTGTAATGATTCTTTTTGTATAATACATTGTCCATAGATTTACCTAATTGCTTCAAATTTAACACTTTATTTTGCTTAAACATATTCACTTTGTCATTTTACTTTTAAAACCTATCCTACATTTGCAACATGGCTACTATAATAAACTTTAGAAATAATATGAATATCTTAACTATTAACATTTTTAGGACATATGGTATATTTTGGACTCAAATCAAAGTGTATAGCTAGATTTGTCATATCAACTCTTTGCAGGGAAATAAATTATAGGTAGTGGTAACAGATGAATGACTTGACAAAGCATTTTGAAGATGTATTTGGCAAAGAAGCATAAAACTTTTCATTGATTTGATTACTACCATGTTGAAAACTCATACAGCACATAATTAATCTTAGTATATGTTGTTTTCTATGTACTATAAAGTAAATGAAGTTCCAGCAATAATTTTGAAAAAAATCACTGTCAGGTGTAATTAGTCCGCTAATCTATATGCTAATTAATTCTTATGACTCTTATTAAACTTCAGATATTTATAAAGACAATTATAAATTTTACAAAGTATTCTAGAATGATACGTGAAATTCTATGGTAAACAACAAGAAATTATTTTTCATTTTAACAGCATGTTTAATGCATATTTTTCTACATTTCTATTTTTTCTTAGTATGTCAAAAACCTATTTCTGGGAAGATGACTTTTTTTGAGCAATGTACAAAACTTTTCAATGAAGAAAAGGTAGAATAAAATCTAATAAATACAAGGTCTAGATGCACTTCATGGCTAAATTCTTTTGCCCTGCTCAACAGGAAGCCTTTGGTGCCACTCTGATGGAAACCCTCTGTCACCTCACCTATATTATTCATTTTCCCCTGGCTCTCAGCTGTAGATTACATGGGAATTTGCTGGAAACTGAACCAGTGAAATATGCCTGGTTATGGTTGGCTCATTCTTTTTCTTCTCATCTCTTCTACAATTCATGAGATGCCTTTTGAATTATGTAAAGCAGTTTACACATCAGTTGGAAGTCAGCAAAAATTTAGCATTAATGAGTTCATTTCCACAAAAATCGACTTATTACTTTCAGTGTTATAAGATAGCAGTTTTGTATGCATTTCCTCTACACATTTATATAGATAACTTCTTAGCAAGCACATATGCAAATAACGAGACTGATATGATTGACATGTTTTAAAAAGCAATTAATTCCAATTAAGATAATAATTCAATAACACAGTAATTTTAGCAAACTAGTATGTATATTATATGAGAAGATAATTAATTTTATTATGCTGTAAAAAGGAATTTTGAATAACTGGTAGTTTCAATAATTATGAAAATAATAAAATATTCAATATAATCATAAGCAAATATAAATGTCTTACACAAAATGTCACATAATCATGTACATATTAAGCATATTTAGATAAACCTACATAATTTTCTGAAGGCAAATTTACATATAAAATAATTATAATGTTAATCAATGTTATAGAAATTGTAAGTTATTTGTATGAATTGATAAAGTAGAATACCAATGAGAATTTCTTTTTAACCCTCTCTTTTAAAGATGAAATGTTTCTGATTTTAAATGATGTGGTTAAAAGAATGAACAATTATAGTAATACAGATAAAATCTGAGGAGAGAATGCTTGAGAGTCACATCTGGTATTGAACTATGTGCATACTACTGGAAAAGTTTTAAATAGACGTTGAATTTCTGAACAAACTCTTCATCAGCGGAGGCACAACTGACAATATAAACACATCCAAAAAGGGATTGAGATCACTAGACATTGGGAAAATAGAAATTAAATGTTCAATGATATCCAAGCACACTAGTATAAATACATAATCACAGCAGTTTGGAAGATGATGCAGGAGTATCATCAGTTTAGAACTAGCCATGTTTACCTAGAAATTCACAAGAATATAAACTAACTACAATTCTTTTATAGTGATGAATCATAAATTAAAAAACTCTGGCTTGATCTGTTTGTGGGACCCCTGACAGTAGGACCAAAATTTATCCCTGGTTTATGAACTGGCTTTATGGCACCCATTCTCTGTGGCAGGATACCTTGCTCACTCCTGAAGTAGGGGGCAGAGTTGGTCCTGCCTCAACTATATATGCCAGACTTCGTTGGCTACACATGTGAGGCCTTCCACCTTATTGAGGAGTGGATAGGAGTAGGAGGAGGTAGAGGGGGTAGCGGGAGGAGGGGAGGAAGGGGGAATTGTGATTTCTATTTAAAATTTAAAAATTTAATTTAAAATAAACAAGTTTTGTTGAATTCAAAAAAAATCATACAATCTCTTCAAAGATAACCTTGAAGTTAAAGAGAATGAAAATGCACATTTGTTTGTCTACATTTGAGTTACCATTGGATTTCTTGGTATTTACCCAACAGAAATTATGCCATATGTGTATGATTATAAAAATGCTAATATGTTAATGAAGAGCTTTATACTGTAATGGTCAATCACATTATACCATTTAAGTGCTCATCAATATGTGATAAATAAACAAACTCAGAAACAATTTTTATTCCATTGTCCTTTTTTCTTTTCTACTTGAATTTGTTATTTTGAAATAGGATCTGCATAGACAGGCTAATTTGCTCCTAAACTACAAATTCTCCCATCTTATCTTTTCAAATACCTGAAGTACAAATTTGAGTCAAATCACGCAGTTTATAAATGATTAATGTACACTATAGTCAAGTTGAATCACAAAGTAGGTCAGAACACAGTGTCAGCTTTATGGCCTCTAGATTTGGGGTGATTTTTCTGGAAGGAGGTTTTAAGCCAGCAAAATCTCTTAGGATTGCTTTTTCCTCTCCTGAAAAACAAACATATCAACCTTCATGAGGCTTCTCAGTAGTTGCCAAAAGAAAAAAAAATCTTACTCATTAGCTATTGTCCCAAATCAAAAGTAGATCCATTATTTAAGCTTCTCACTAGGTTCATGATACCTTATTTAGACTCTTGTATTTTATTCACAGAAAGTTTCGTTAAGCTTTGTGCTTAAGGAAAAGGAAAAAAATCATTTATAGAAAGACAGGTTAAAATTAAGAAGAAAGACATCCTTCTTCAAGTTAACTAGCCACCATAAAATCAACATAGCGGTGATATAAAGACTTCACACTGGGGTATGAACATAGCGATACAGTTAATGCTAAAGGTGTTTGATTTAAAAAAATCAAAGCCTTCTATCAAGCAAGCATCAGTATAGAATCTTGAATATAAAAAAGAATGCAAACAATTTAGAAAAATGATGTGCTTCTTAATATCAGAAAAGACCTCACTGGAAAGTTTCAGATCAACTGTAATATTAAAATTTATCTTTATAAAGATTACATGGATAACTGTATACAGTTTCTGACATGGGCTACAAAAATAAAGTACATTCTATATGCAATGCAATATTTGCAATACTATAACATAGTAATGCATGTTTATATTATTGAATGAAATATATGTATATTAAAACATTGCTTTGTTATACATCATGTGTCCATCAGTCCTTTATCATTTCACTTAATCAATCATTCTGATGGGAATACTGAACATACTAGCCATCTTTAATGAGGCCATTTCTGAAAGAAATCTTTGTTACTGCAAAGTGGTATGCAATCAGTCTAAATGTTCCAATTAATGCCATGAAAATGTCATAACATTGTACAACTAAATTATTAGAGTTACAAATATTAGTTTTCAATGTGTCCTCTACCCATACAATCCATGTTAAGTGTTGAGCTCTTACCCTGTTAGATAAACACAACTTACTTAGAGAAGAAAATGTTGCAATATTTTTAGATGCATGAAATTTGAGCACATATAAAATACTACCGTTGTCACCAAAGTGAAAAGTTCTTGTCAAGCATTATATGAGATCACTTCTTAATTACAAACAGCTAGTCATATAATGGGATTTCTTACTCACATGTCACTGGCTGAGTTAGAAGGACACTACTGCTAGAGCTCTTTCTATTTTGATAATCATCAATTTTACAAAGTGAAACTTCCTGTGTTGTAAAGAATGTTCCCTGCAGCAGGCTACCTTGCTTTGCTTTCTTTATGGTTATGAAATGTAATTTGGACAAGATACCCTCAGGGTGATTTACATGTCATCAGTAGTTAGTGCCGATTTCTGAGTGAAGTACTACAAACTCCAGCATAGCTTAGCAGAAAACAAGGAAAAAATACACTCCTCTATGAAAAAAGATTCGCTGCCTCAACATAATGATGATAGAAATCAAATGGGGGTAAATGATGGAATACACCCCGTTTCATCTTCCTCATCAATTTTGCTCCTGTGGAGACTTCTTTACATGATTTGAATATTTGCTTATATTTAATACTTCCTTCAATATATAAACCGTTACTAGTTTTTCTTTTCCTATTTGAGTGCTACAATTTTACAAGACAATTTTACAAGAAACATAGCACATTTAAAAATGTTTCTAGACAAGCTTGAGCAAATGTAACCTTTAAAACTCAATGGATCTGACTATAGATACACTTTCTTTAAGGCTTCAGATTATTTTAGTAACTATTCTATCAGTAACTGGTTATACACCTTAATGAACTAACAATATTGAATAATTAATTATATGCCATTTGTTTATTATAATTAGCATTATGAAACTCTTATGATGTTGCTGTCTAAAATTTCTATAATAAAAATTTCACGGGGGTATCTTTTGAATGATGAATAATGCAATGTGCTGAGAGTGTCATCCCTGGACTGATAGTCTCAGATGCTATATGAAAGTAGGTTTTGCAATTCATATGGAACAAGCCAGGAAGCAATATTTCTCCACAGTTATTGTTTCCAGATTCCTGCATTGACTTCCCAGAGTGATGGACTGTGACCTGAGAATCATAGGATTTGATATAGACCCATTCTTCTGCATGTTGTGTTAGGTCATGGTGTTTTCATAAATCTCCTAAGATAGAGATTGTTACCAAGCTCTGGGGTATTGCTGTCACAGACCTGACTGTGTGCTGTTAGGAGGATAGCGTTGGCATTTGAACTTTGGGTTAGGAAAGCCATTGAGTGCTCAGAGCCCAGTGGGCTATTTTACAGGAGCTTGCAAGATAAGAATCCTGGGAGCAATATGGATGATGAACCTGCAAGTCATGGTACTGACATATAAACAGGAATGTTAATCAATAAAATAGAATTTAGGACATAGATGTATGTAAAAAATGGAGAGACAGTCTACACAATGGAAAATTTGCTAGCTCATCCTCTGACAGGAAATTATTATCTAGAATGCATAAAAATTTAAAAGGAAGTTTTTGGGCTAGAGATGGCTATGTGGTTAAGAACACACTCTCCTGCTCTTGAGTTTGGCTCACAGTACCTAATTTGAGTCTGCATACAACTTGCATATCCATATTTACTGTATCACTATTCACAGACAGACAAGCTATATAATGATAAATATTAAGAGATTCTTTAGATGAACAGGAAAATAATACATCATTAAATGTGAAAAACATTTGGAAGAATATTTATTTATTTTTCTGTAAAAGAAAAAAGAAGCAAATATGAAACAACAATATTAAAACTATTTGTCTCATGGAAGAAAAACAGAGGAGACACAGAACATGCTTGTAGCATGAGCACTCACCTGCTCCAGACCTGTGGTTGCAGTGAATCCACTTTGCAGATTATGATACCTCATCCATATTTGCAAAGGTAACTCTAACACCTTTCACTGCTTTGTAACAATCCAGAGAGACTTCTTCCAGATTTCAGCCTCTGGCCCCATTTTTCTTCCTTTAGTTTTGTTATTAGTACAATGGGGATTTCATATAATGTGTTTTTAATCTACTCTTCCATCCTCAATGCTTCTCAGATCCGCCAACATCCCTCCCTATAAATATTTCTGCCCTTTACTTTTCTTCTATATTTTCCCCATCAATACCAATTTGTGCTAAACAAATAACTTTGAGCCATTGTTTTCCATGGCAGTATAGTTGACTTTTTCATAATTACACTGTTAGAGAAAACTGACCCTTCCTCAGCTAGCAGCCAAGAATTTATAATAGCTAATTACCCAGGGGGCAGATTGATGCCCAGAGTGGGACACAATCTCATAACACCTTCAATAAATGGAAGAAAAAAAAGAGGGATTCGAGACCCACAGAAATGGGAGCCAAGCACAGCTTTTTTGGTAGTCTCATTTTTTTCCCAGATAGGCTCTTTTTGCTGGCCGCAAGCAGAAACTTGGCTCCTTTAAGAAGAGTTTCTGGTTGGCACTGGCAGTGTGAATAATTCTGGCTCTTTTGAGAGGTCCAGTTACAAAACACTTAAATGTGGTTTGTGAGCAGAGAGCCACAAGTTGCTTAATGGCAACTTAGACTCACTGAGTCCCTGGAGCTGATGCACTGAGCATGGCTCACTGAGGCAGTTAATGTACCTCTGCCATACTAAAAGGCCAAGAGAGGTGGAGCGAGCATCCGGGGCTGTAGCAACCACACTGTTTACCGTTTAAAAAAATGCTATTTGCTTAAAATTCCCTTTTAAGTTCATCTTCATAACTCAAAAATAGCATGCACAGGAAAGAATTTTCTTTTTTACCGTCCAGCTCTTATGTGTATTTCTGAGTATTTTGGACAATTAGTAAGTTGTCTATACCGAAAGACATTTAGTAAGTTGTCTGTACCAATTCATAGCTAAAGCATTACCCTAACAAAATCTGAACTTGAGAAGGTGTTCTTCTCCTCGATGTTGGTCTAGAAAAGCAAAAAGATTGAAATGATTTTGATCAAACTTTCATTCAGAAAAAGTGTACAAAATAGCTATTTCTTCTCCACAAATCATTTTGTCTTTGATTCTTCAAATGAAACAGGGGTAAATAAAATATTTACTTTTACATTGACAAAAATGTGAAATAATATAAATTATCATTTAGAAATTGACAGACTTGCATTGGTATGTTTTGTTTCAATTATAGAAGATAAAGGTGGAAATGTTTGTGAAATATTTCATTTGTATAGGAAAATAGTAATAATACACAACAAAATGGCAAAGATATAAAAGATGGACTTTAATATTAGGTTTTTAAAAATTATCAAGCAAAAGCATTTGCAAGTAAGTTTTGTTTTTGTTGGGTTTTTGTTTGTTTACTTGTTTATACATCCCAGTCAAAACTTCCCGTGCCTTGCCTCTTTCCAGCCCCTCCCCCCAACTCTGCCCAAACCTCTTTACCTCCCATCCAGTCATCCTCCACTGATTCCCTTCAGATGCAGGTGGGCCTCCCCTGGGTGTCACTCAGCCAAGGCATAGCGAGTCCCAGTGAATCTAGGTCCCTACTTTTCTATTATTGCTGGGAAAGGCAACCCTATAGGAGGATTAGGTCCCCAAAGCACGTCCCCAAATTCATAGCAAAGCCCCGTCTCTCACTTGTCATTTGAACTTTTCTTGGGCCACTAACCAGAACAGAAATAAAACCAAAGAGACATATTATTAATTTATTATTAATTATGAACACTCAGCCTTCCTCATTCTTGCCCCCCATACTTCTTTTAACTTAGTTTGGCCTGTTTCTATTCATCTTTGGTTTGCCTCTGGACTTTTTACCTTTCATTTCTTTTCTGCTTACTCCGTATCTAGCTGGTTAGGCTCTGTCATCTTTTTCTTTCTTCCCCCAGTCTAAGTTCCTTCTCCTACTTACTCTCCCTGCCAAGAAATCTAGGTTACACATCCTCTCTTGCTATTGATCATTTAGGTTTTTATTAGATCAATCAGGTGCCTTAAGCAGGAAGGGTAAATCACTTAAAAATATTTACAAAATTAGTCAATGGAACATGTCTTTGTATAGTTAAACAAATATACCATAAAACGCACTGTTAAGTTTCTCACAAGGAGACCATGCTATACAACGATCACATAAACCAAGGACCTAGGTTAGTCCCATGCAGGCTCCCTAACCATCAGTTCAGGTTCTGTGGGCCTCTATGAGCCAAGAAATCGGTTCTGTGGGCTTTCTTGTGATGCCCTTGACCCCTCTGACATCTACAATCATTTCTCCCCCTCTTCTACAGGATTTCCTGAGCTCCACTTCATGTTTAGCTGTAAGTCTCTGTGTGTGTTCATCAGTGGCTGGGTGAAACCTCTCTGCTGACAGTTTGGCTCTACATATCAGTCTAAAAGAATAGCAGAATATCATTAAAATCATTTTATTTATTTATTTTTTTCTGTTTGTATTTGGTTCTTTCCTAGGTCTCTGGGGCATCCTGCCTCTGGGTTTTGCTCTTCAGGGAGGAACTCCTGTAACCAGGCAAAATATCCAGTGAAGGGATTAAGACACAAACCTAGCCCCAAACTCTTTGATCTACAATTTATTTTGCCAGCAAATAAATTTTAAGAATATGACAACAGCTTTTATCTATGCAAATGCAAATTAAGTTAAATTTAAATCTTAAAATAATTTTGTGTGTAAAGTCTCACAGTTCTTTAAAACATGGATTTGATACAGTCTGAGGGATTTCTTCTCATATACATTAATACCATGTTAAACTAATCTATGCTGGCCTTAACTTTGAACTTATCTCTTTTTGATTTACCTTACATAAATAAATTTTTCTGTAATTTACTTTGATTAACATCTGTTATGAAGTTTGTTAAAAAGATAGCTGATTTTCGTCTTTAGTTTGTTTGGATCAAAGGCAAAAAAATTATATTTAACTAGAATACTGAGTCAATGAATTATTTTAGTAATTTTTTTTAGTGTAGCCTCTCATGCTCACTAACAAGGATGATTATTGGTGGTTTCAAATGTATAAAATATTGATCATTGGTTAAGGGTCTGTGCTGTTTCCTCTTGCTTCTTTGGGGGAAAAGAAAGTTTTCTAAGTAGGCACACCTACAGGTGGAACAGTGTGCTCAGCTGACAACATTTGCGGTTACAGCATCATGCAAAGTGAAAGAAAGTTTTCTTTCTAATAGTTAATGTTTACCTCTGGTCAAATCTAAACTCTCCTTAGCAACACACCAGCCAAGGCTGAATCAATCCATTCTTCATTCTATACGACTCTATCTCCTACAGGAGATAGACCAAATTTTCTCCTATCGTCCTATGAAACACATAACCTAAAAACTTACTCTTAGCTGGGCGATGGTGGTGCATGCCTTTAATCCCAGCACTCGGGAGGCAGAGGCAGACAGATCTTTGTGAGTTCGAGACCAGACTGATCTACAAGAGCTAGTTCCAGGACAGGCTCCAAAGCTACAGAGAAACCCGGTCTTGAAAAACAAAAACAAAAACAAGCAAACAAACAAAAACTTCACTCTTAATAGTTGGTACCGCTTATCTTTTGTTCTCTTATCCCATTCCTTTCAGCTTCCTAGAGTACTGGGACAGATATAGAGATGATGACATTGTGGGTTTCTATGATTCTGCTTCATTCTGTCTTCGTAGACTGTTCCCATCAACTTTTGATATCATCTACTTATTAACATTTCTTCTAGACTCTTTGGTTAAAATCATTCTCTCCAGGACTATTACACAAATTTTCAATATTGTCATGAACTTCTGTGACTCTTTCAGGGCAGTTACAAGGTGCATAGTAATGGCAACACCCTGTTCTTGAGAATCCTGAATTTGTGGTCATACCTGAAACATCTTTAAAAGACTTTAGGGGTTAAATCAAATCCACTGCATATTTTAATAGCATCCCCTCTGGCTCACTCACATCGGGATCATAAAGGAACAGTTTTAATAATATAATAGACATTTTATTTATTGCTACAAAAATTAAAATAGAGGCAACCGGGAATAATTTGTGTAAAGAAAGCAGGGAGAGCAGGTAGCACATATGTTTCTGGGCCAAGTACAGAATCTACAGCAAACTACCCATTGGTCTTGCCAAAAAATTGATTAAATTCTCCGAGGCCATGACAAAAGGAGAAACTTGTTTGTGATATTCTCAGAACTTGTACCCCAAAGAAGTCACACGGCTTCCAGCAGGTAAAATTCCCAAATCATAATTCAAAGCTTTTATTTCTTACCAAAATTGCCCCATGCCATTCTCATCCAAGTAATGTAAGACATTCTTCTTTCTAATTTATTTCCTTTTGGTGAAATGATTTCCACTAAATCATAAATTTATTACAATAAACTCAAATTGAGGGTCCCATTTTTATATGGCAAACAGGGAATTAATCACTAAAATAAAATACAATCTGAGATCTTTAACTTAATCACAAAAGGCAAGCAATCTTGAGGAAACATGGTAAAGAAGAATATGCTACAGGAAAGGAAAAGGAAAAATATTCCTAAAGCTGAGTTAAACAATGAAAACTAAGAAACAATCTGACTGGTTTTCTGGTGAATAAGAAAGAAACAAAGACTTTTCTCTAAGTCAAATACATGTTACTCATTTAAAATGAGACTGTGATTCAGTCCGAACTATGATGTAAGGATAACTACAAACGTTAAACCCCATTTGGGAATTTGGTGTATAAGTGAATTTTACATGACAAGTCAGCATTAGTACATTTTTTATATGTCTATCATCTACTCAGTACCAACATTTTCGAAAGAGGAGAATATTGCTGAGTAATTTCAGAGATCTGAAAACAACACTCACAAAAAATCAGGAGGTCTGGGATGTCCGATCCTGACATCTTGGTGGCAGATTGCTACATGGAACAGTCATAGATCAGGGTGAGTCTAGAGACATATAAAGTGGGATGTTCTGGAAGCAGGAATCCTAGGCACTAAAAGAGTTACTCTTCATGGCTTCAGATTCTATACACTGCTAGGATAAATAGAATTAGACAATTTCCTGGGGTGTGTTTTTCCTCATATAAGACAGAGAACACTGAAAATCAATGTAGATTTTAAGAAAGATATCAGAAGCATAGGTGAGAAATTAATAATAAGAAAAAGTCAGCAATGAGAATGTAAAAGTAACCTCATGGATAAGAAATGCAACTCAGAAACAGATTTTTAAGAAAAAAATATATGAACAGAAATGTTTAAAATTAAAAACCCATGCATCACAATTAAGTGAAATTCAGTGGACATTCCATCATTTGACAACATCTAAGAGTATACAAACAAAGATGGAAGACAAGGTAAAGTAAACATTGCAATTCAGATAATAATATTACTTTTTCTAACAGAGTCACACTTTTAATTTGTGGAGAATAAAATCACAAACTAAACAATTGCCTTAAAATCAAACTAGCATTAGTGCCAAATCTTATAAGAATCTTTTTTGAAATTTTTATTATTATTATTATTATTATTATTATTATTATTA
>LOEQ01011751.1:7984-19261 GCA_001685075.1 Bramus lutescens
AAAACAACTAACAGTCTCCAAAGCCTATTTTAACCCCTCCTGTATCAAGCATATTTTACAGGTCACGCCTACTGTCTGGGCCAAGCCTAACTTACAAAATGCTCTCCAGACAATGCCAACAACTGCACCAGCTCCTGGGACTTCACCATTGGTACGAAGTATCCTGGATCAAGGACACTTACCAACTACAATATGGTTTTATCTGCTATTGCGTCCCAATTATACACACAAGTCTTATCTGTACAACCAGGACACTTCTCTGTCCCATTCTTTCTGGAAGTTAATGACTTTTCCCATGGCTAGACCCATTCATAGGGCAGAAAATAACAATATTTTTTCTTCTAACCTACCTTCTCATCCCCCTCAAGAAACAGCTGCCTGAGTCCCCCAGGATGACAGTAAACTGGATACCAGCCACACCTCCTGCTGAGCATGAGTCCACCAACTCCCAGCTCTCCCCCTCCCATGCTGCCCCATGTCCACAGAAAGCAGCCAGACTTGAGTCAGAGCCCCTTTATCCAAGGAGTCCAAAATGTTTGGTTAAAGGGCTTCACCTCAGCTCACTGGCACTCCCTTATCCAAAAAGCCTGGAGTGTTTGGTCAGAAGCATCACCCCAGCTCCCAAACACCCCTTTCTACAAAAAATCTGGAATATTTAGTTGGAGGTATCATCCCAGCCCCCTGGCATCCATCTTTGGAATACTGGGCCAAAACTCCATTTCAAGCCCCCTCCCCTGAGAGCTGCCTTAGTCCAAACTGCAACTCTGAGAAAGCCCGCCCAATGGTAATCCCTCCCCAGGGAAGGTCAAGACCACTCCCACAGGCTATTATACTACCCCCAAGAAAATGAACACGCAGTCTCTGGGTGTTGTGTGGTCTCCCCTTTTCTCTCTCCCCCGCCCGTCTATGCTTTCCAGGGGCCACACGGGAACATTACATTAAACATGCGCATCTTTTAATTCGGTTTAATTTGGTCTGATTGGAATTATTTGCATTGGCTGAGAGGCTCGTCTTAAGAAATACTTAACAAAGGGAACCAGCAAAGGACAAAACCAGGCCCTCTGAATGTGGGTGACAGTTGCATGGCTGGGGTAGACTGTGGAACCACTTGGAGTGAAAACAGGATTTTCCCCTATTGCTTGTACTGGCTTTTTGTAGCTCATTCTCTTTGGAGAATGCTCAGTTTAGATATAGTGCAGAGGGCCTTGGTCCTGTCTCAAAGCAATGTACTAGACTTTGTTGACTCCCAATGGGAAGACATACCTTCTCTGAGGAGTGAGTGGGGAGGGCAAAAGATGGAGGGAGCAGGAGGACGGGAGGGAGTGGGAACTATGATTGATATGCAAAATGAGAAAAGATAATTTCTTTAAAAAAATTAACTAAGTGAAAAATAAAGTTAAAAAACGAGATATCTGACTTATTAACTTAGAGGAGCAGAAGTTCTGAGGTCTAGAAGCACATCTCATTAAAGGGGTAATCCTGCCATCCGTCACTTAAACAAGCCTTCAAGGAAAACAACTTTCCTGAAGGTCATTTGATGTCTAGGTGATTGGAAGGCCTGCTTAGATTAGTTGTCAAAGAAAAGGACAGTGGCATCTTTTTAATTTCATAATCTTTGAATTGTTAGCATTGTCATGATTCCACTCAGGACCAGAAATATTACTCAGATCCAATTCTTTTTAACAAAAGTCATGTAGCATCACAGATCACAGATAACTAAAGACAAATAAAAATTTATTGCTACAATAACTATCTTTGATCAGGACAAAACAGTTTTCCCTTAAAGGGCTTCACATAGCGTGATGCCCATCTTCCTCCTTCATGAAAGACCTTGAAACATGAGAACAAATATGATGTTTTCTGACTTCTTTGACATGATAGTTCTAAGTCTGCCCAAAAGATATCTGTGACTGTTTGCTTGTCTAAGGTTAGTGTGTTACAAGAGAAAAAAAGATGGGTTCCCAAGCTCAGGAGGAAGAAAGAATCTATCCTTAGTGGTCTCCAAGCCAGATAATATCTACCTAGCCTTCTAACTATGGATCAACTACAGTGCAAAATCTTGTTAGAAAACATGAAAGCAACCATGACAGAAAAGATCCAGTAGGTCTTTAGGAAAGGAGAAAATTTGAAATATTGATTCTGACATCCAAGATCTCAAAAAAGGGGCTTTGGACTTTTTTTGTATTTTCTGTTTTATTCTTGCTGTGACAAAGTTGGTAATGCTCTATACAGAGCATAGGAACTTATAAGTGTCTACTATCCCCCTAGTGTTAAATCTTTTTATTTAATTTTATTTCCTGGTCCGCTGAATCAATCTGATTGTGAGGACACAGTGTGGAAAAGTATAACAAAGAAGATGAAATGCTAGCTACTGTAATAACTGATAGAGACTTTAACGTGAAGCTATTTGACATGCAAATCTCAGTGGCTCTGCTCTTCAAGTTTCCATCATATTTCTTGACTAGTGTTTTATTTTGAATGTTTATTAAGTCATCTTCTACTTTCCTAAATATTTTCTACTTTGCATCCTCAATGCTATGTGTGCAGCAAATAATTCATTCAGTTAGTGCATGCTTTCAGCATTTATTTGTTTTTTAATCATTTTAAGTTATGCAAAGAGAATCTCATTATTTATGAACATGATATTTGTTGTCCCTATAATGAACTTAGCAGTTATTTTACAGAATAAATGCAATACTCCAAGTTTAACAGACAATTATTAATTTTGTAGACAGACCAGGCTAATATGATACCCAAGACAGCTCTACTTCTAGTATGATTTGATGGCTATATAGAAAGAATAAGCCTCAGGAACAGCAAAAGATGTGCTAAGAATAATTCTTAAGATTAAAGTGAATTCCTTACCCCCACCCCCAAGCTCCTAATTTATGCCTGGCAATCTTGTCTACTTCTGATATCCAGGAGGATNGAGCTCACCAAGGCCAGCTGGACTGGGACTGATGGAACATGTGATCAAACCAGAATTTCTGAATGTGGCTGACAATGAGGGCTGACTGAGAAGCCAAGGACAATGGCACTGGGTTTTCATTCTGCTGCATGTACTGGCTTCATGGGAGCCTAGTCTGTACGGATGCTCACCTTCCTAGACCTTGATGGAGGGGGAGGACCTTGAACTTCCCACGGGGCAGGGAACTCTGACTGCTCTTTGGACTGGAAAGGAAGGGGGAGGGGGAGGGGGAGGAAAATGGGAGGAGGGGAGGAGGTGGTAGTTTTTAATAATAATAATAAAAAGATACTGAAAAAAACAAATCGGAAAAAAGATTAAAGTGAATTCATCAATAATTAATCTTAGCCTTAATTCACTACTCCTTTTTAATCTTGTATAAGAAAAAGAAAAGGGAGTAGAGGTTTATTGTGCTTTTGTCCTACCTTTCTAAAAAGAGGGTTTCCTAATTTAGTAAGGTGATTCTTAATTTCACACGTATATTAAGGGAAACTGATAGGGAGAGATGCTTTAACAGGCAAGACTCTGAAGATTCTCCCATTTCTCCTCAGAATAAGGAAAGTTTCACCATCATGTAAAACTCCAATCTGAAAAAGTTGTCTCATTATTTGAGGCTTGCTATTTTCAGAGCAAAACCAACCAGAGTAAAGCTTGAAAATTTATAAAAGATCAGATAACTTGCTTATCCTGTGTCCTCTAAACATCCTGTGTAGATCCATTCATTACTGCCTACGAAACTGCAGGCGCATGCATGTGTGACAGATATTATCTTTTAAGGCTTTACTCAGAGAACTCCTTTTGCTGAAGAAATGTTAATTTTTATCATTGGAAAGAAACCTAGACAATTATAGAGCAAATTAACCTGTCTCTCTTTACCAAGGTACCTGGAGGCACTGAGGGAAGTCACCAAGGAAACAACAAAAATTTGCAAAGACATCAGCTTCACATTCTTTGTACTGTATATTGTAAGAACCGCATGGAACCAAACCATTCTACACATCATTTTATGGCCTGATATTGCTAGCCTTTTGTCAGGTATTGAAGACGGAAAGGGATTTAATCTCACAAACTCATGCTTCAAATAAAATTTAGCTGTTACTTTTAACATGCAAAAATAATATAAGTACATCCATTTAACTCATGCAGTACAAACTACTAAAAAGTGAAACATTTTGTATGTTACTTTAAACTGACATATTTAGACATTTATTTTGATTCATTTTGTTTTGAGATTTTTAAAGAATAATTGTATCACACTATGTAACCCTGTATTTTTAATGTCTACATTATAACTATTAACAGAAGCAATTTTTCTAAAATAATTGTGTAATATTTTTGCTTTAGTGATCATTTGAATATTGATTAGTATTTTCCCCACAAAAATTATTTATTTTGACAGTAATATCTTCCTCTAAACTAAACATTATTTTCATTTCATATTATAAACCGTGAGTAAGAATCTCAAACATAAATGTAAATGATACTTCTACATGATGCACTGTGAGTGCTTATACCGTGAGGGCTTATAACGGGTAAAGGGGCCTGTAACTGAGAAACATCTAAACTTTGCTCCCATGTCAGAACCAATCTACTTTCCACTTCAACTTTTTGAACAGTGAGGATTCTTAGATTGGAGCTTGGGATGTTAAAGCTCATGAATTGTGAAGAACTCTTTGTTTCTTACAACCCAACCACCAAGAAGTCTTCGCTATTAAAGTCTAGGTTCCATAATTCAGTGTCCCAGAGCTCAACAGCTGTTTGTAGCATTCACCCTCAACCCTTTTTGTCTTAATTTTAGCCTTTGGGATAACAACACAATTCCACCTAACAAAGGCCTGTCATGTATTACAGGGCTTTATCTCTCTTAACAATTATCAAGGAAAGTTTCTGGAAAGAAGTCATATTTTCTATTGAAATTCCACAAATCCTATTAAATTATAACTTTGGAAGACTGTGGAGAAGTTCAGATATTTGTGTCAAGAGCCAAATTAAAATTTGTGTTTATGCTCCTAATTCCTGTCCCACTTTTGGGTCTGACCTAACATCTGTGACTCTCAGCTGGAAGCTTTGAAGTGTGGTAACTTAGCACAGCACCGAGTTCAACCATCCAAAAGTGTAAGAAAGTCATCAGGTAGCACATAAGTCTAGAAAAGGTTCCCTTGCATTGCAGCAATCCACCTATTTGCCACTTCCAAACATGAATTTTGGTTTATGGCCTTTGTTCTGTTTCTATAAAAAGTTCAAGAAGTTTGCTATCTCATTGGAACATGAAATTTAGTGAAAATTAAATCTGTGTTCCTGGACATGGTCAATCATATTTGGCTGCAGAATAAGCCACTTCTTTTGTCCCTTGGGGTGAGAGCTATTACTTCCATTCCCACAATTCAGTATGGTCATGCTCTTTAGACAGTCACTGAAATAACTGGGTTGTCTAGACTTCTGAAAGCTTTTCAGATAGCAATGATTAAGATTTAGAGAAGACTGCATGCAGCACAGTTGAAAGTAACTCCATCCTTCAGCCCTGCCACTGCCTTTGAGTTGCTTCTGTGTATGGTGAAAGTTCACAGAAAAGTATTAGTGGGTAATTTAGACACATTATGGCACAAAGGCCATGAAGGATATTTGCATTTACATCATTCATGATACTAAAAAAAAACTCAATAAAATACCAATTATTTATTTTTTTAAAAATTATTTCTTTTACTTTGAGATTATAATATAATTACAACATTTCTTTCCTCCATTTCCTAATCCCAAAACTTTTCATATGCTACTGTTCGATCTTTTTTAAATTTACATTCTCTTTATTTATTGTTATTATGTGCATATATACATATTTACATATATATTATACACACACACATATATATATATATTTATATACATTCAGAAATATAGCATGTTCCAACTATAAAATATTACTTGTATATGTGTTTTCAGAGATGACAGTTTGGTGCTGGATAACCAATTGTTGTGCTCTCTCCTGGGAAATATTTTACGTGCTCTCAGCACTGATGTGACTGTAGTCCTTTTTGTAGGCTGAAGACCACACAGTCTTTTCCCTGTCCACTTTGGCATGTCACTTGCTATTTTCCTGGTTCAGCTCATGTTTAGGCAGTCATGTTGGTGAGAGTTCTTGACTATAGCATCCAGCATTACTAGGAAACACAATTTCACAAATATCCTCTGGCTCTCAGAATTTTTCTGCCACCTATTCCTCAATGTTCCCTGAACTTTAAGTAATGCAATTGTTTTATTATCTATTATGCTGTTATCAGTTATCTGTTGAGACTGGACTCCACAACTCTGCAATTTGATTGGCTGTGGTTTTCTATAATGGTTGCCAGCTGTTACAAAGAGAAGTTTCCTTTATAGGGTCAAGGACCATACTAATCTGTACATATAAAGATAAATACACAGAATGTTGTTATGAATCCTGTTCTTTTATTTAGGTGATTTTAAGTTTTTCTCCATGATTTACGAGTTTTTTTTTCTGTCTGTGATAGTCTTTCTCCACAAAATTTTACCATGTATGAAGACAGGCATGATCCTCTTTGCTGTGAATGGATCATACTTACTTTTAATTTAGCTTAAGAGGGCTTTGGATTCCGGTGGTTTTAAAATAAAGAAAAAGACTTTGTAGCCTATTTTCTTTTTGGGTATTGCTGTGTATCTCTGAAAGGTCTTTCACCTGCCTGCTTCTGAATGCAAAGGGCTAGGATTATAGGTGTATACCACTATACTGTGCCTCTTAGCTTATCGTTTTATGGTATAATCAGTGTGGAAATAGTGCTACAATAAAATATTATCCTCAAAGTTTATTTAGTCACAATTTCTATTTTACAAAAGTTGAAAAATGTCCATGAGTATGAAAATTCCTAATAACAGTATTTCATAACTTGGGATTAAGAAGATAAGTAGATGGGTTATATAAAAAATAGTACCTCTGTGAGCATCATTAAAACAATGAATTGATAGACCTTAACAACTTAAATTCATTCATATATTAACTATGAAACTCAGTTTTTCCTGTGTTTTGATTGACTATTTGAGAGTGAGTAGATTCTTTTATTTTGTAAAATACTTGAAGCTATTTCCATATACTGTTATAGAAGACATGAACCACACATAACTGGATTTGAAATTTCATATGGCCATGACAAACATGATTGCATCAAATGCTGAATATTTTAAGTACAGAGCACCAAAATCTTTAGGTCTAACTAAGCAATTTTCTATTTTTGGATAAATGCAGTACTTTCTAAAATTAGTATTAAATATAATTTTCTTCTTATGTATGTGCCAAAATCACTTTATTGCTCTTTTCCTAATCCTGTTATATAAATGAGACCATGAACCATAATTAAAAGGCAATTATAATAATTATTTTATGTCTTTAGAGTCAATAGTGTTTAATAGCATTCTTTTAAGATTTTCTTGGGAATACCAGCATTGAGTTTAATGTAAAAATGTAGAAATTAATATTATTAACCCCCAGAATAGATGTAAGAAAGAGATTCTTTCCTCATTAGACCAGTAAATGAAGCCTTCTCCAGCTGTCATGGGTATCCCCCAGTACACAGATGGGGTAAAATAGTCTCTACTCTCAGCAGAGAAATCTGAGAGACAACCACTTACAGGGTATTAAGGAAGAGCTAATACAAGTACAACAGTGGGTGGATTAACTATTGGAAATCCTGGGAAATTCTGAAAACAAATAAAGCAGACCTGCATTTTAAAGTTGATAAAGACTGACAAAAGGCTGAGGGAAGAGAAAACGACACACTGGACTTCAAAGCACAACAGTGTGCTTTAGAAACTGTGTTCCACTTTTCCTTTGCCTAGGTGATGGTCTAAGATCATCATGTTCTTTAGCATCTGCCTCTCTGCTCTCACTCCCTAATCCTTGTCCATGCACATTGAGTTGTACTTCTCTAACCCCCGATTTTATTGTTACTTTCTTTTATATTTATATTAGTTTGTTAAATCTTACTCTGTAATTTTGTTTTCTTTATAGCTCTTTGTTACACAGAAATATTGGAGTAGGTGTTTTACAGATATATAAAATGATAATAATGTCTGTAGAAATCATAATGGTGATTTTGAGAAAAATAATAATAATGAGCAAGGCAAATTTCTCCATATTCACTTCTATAATAATGCTGTTGTCCTTTTTATTCTGTTTTGTCAGTTGCTCTCCATTAATATGATCATGTCTGTATATAACTCCACTTCATAGTCTCATTTAAGCAAGATTCTATTTTATTGTTTTTCCATAGTTTTGTGAATACTTAACATCTTTTAATAATTGCATAGATATGATCATGTCATATACAGTGCTGATAAAAGCACATTTAAAATGAAATTAATCAAATAAAAGGATTGCTTTAGAAAAATAAATTGCTGTATTCTTATGATTTCCAGGCCAACACTACTATAAATAAAGTTGTCAAGTCAAAACAAAATAATGTGGATGATTTAACAATTATGTTATTTGTTTATGAAATAATTATAATGATAATATGATACCAAATGAATGTTTTTTTTCTAGTTATAATCTTACCATTTTTGTTATTACTAATTTTTTCTAGTGAGGAGGCTAGAGATTGAATAAAGCAGGACTCTAAGCAAGATGAGCAAATTCTTTCAATAAGCTGTGTTCTACCCCTATTGTAATCACTATTTAAAATTTTAACTCTTTGATTAAAAATATTATAAGTTTATTTCCTGTGTGTTTTAGAGAGTATGCTGAATATTCAATATGTACCTCAACCTAGCTTTAAATTTGTGCTTATTGTCTTATATTAGTCTTTCTGGCATTGTGATCATAGCTGTGGGCCATTATGACCATTTAAAAAATAACTAGGTGAGGAATTGGTTGGGACAGTAGAAGAGTGAATGTGGAGAAGGATAAGAAATTTTAACGTCCACTTAAAAAGCAACATGGAAACCTAAGAGCATGGACACTTCATAAAAATGTACGTATGTGTATGTGAAAAGAGATTTAATGGAATTACCCTACCGCAGGAAGAAAATGCCCCAACTAGACACCCATGGTAGACAAGAAAATCTTGCATATTAGTAATGAGCTACCTCTTCTGATTTCTTGGCCAATTGGTTCTCATAATCTTACCTTGTATCAGCAATACAGTTTATTGTCAATATTCTCAGCTACCTTCCAGAATATGATGTGAAGGCACACTGTTGCTTAAAACATTGCATACTTGACACATACGACATAGGAGAATCAAGCTGGAATTAGACTGGATACCTCATCTCCACTGGCTATTATTCATGTTACCGAAAGATGCTACACACGCTGCTGGGGATGTAATATACCCATCAATCTTACCTAGCTGTGAGTGCTGCAAGGTGAAACAGTGGCTGTTCTGATAAGATATGCCCGTGGTTATAGTAGTTTTTACTTTTCAATGGGAGTAACCAACAACATTCTGATTGAATTTAAGGCCTACCTGCTCTAAGTTTGTATCTATATCTGGCGTTATCAAAAGGGCCACAATCCTGTGGATAGATAGATCATAAGCTCTGAGGGAGAACACAGTACTACTATTCTTCTCACTGGACATAGAATAACATGATTGAATAAATTGACTAAATTGACACAGAATTTCTAGAATTGAACATAAATAGAAACAGATCAAATAAAATCAAAGTGAGCAAAGTAGATGTTCTAAAAAATTAATAAAGGTGCAAGGGTAAAATACTTCAGAGAACTGTGCAAGCCAGAAGTGAATCATTAAATTTTCAGATGCTGCCACTGAAGCAAAAAGAATCTCAAACACAGAGAAGAAGACACAGATAAGAACAGGACTCAGATGAAAGCAAAGACCTCATCTGGCCCCAAGATGTGGAACTAAACACCATACCCATTTTATTCAAATTTTGATTAAAAGGGAAAGGAAATAGTAAGTTACAAGTCTTTTGCCAACTGGACTGTGTGTGAACATGAAAATTATATGGTCAAACTTACAAGAAGATTTAACTTCAAGACATCTAATGGAATAACATATTCAAACAAGTAAAATAATTCAAAGCAAAATAAATATAGGAGCTAACAGACACTAAAATTTCAGCGACATTGTACATTTAAGTTATGTTTTATTAAACATATGAAAAGAAAGATTCTAAAGTCTATGATGAAATTAAGATGAGAGTTGACAGAGTCAAACAGAAAGATGGACATAAACCATCAGAGGTCACATGGTCCTTAATTTATATGCCTATATAAATATACACACAATATATATTATGTATACAAAAATACATATATGGGAAATCTCACTATGCAGGCACTAACAACTATTATTACCTTGAAAGTAATTAAAAACTGAAGATCAAATATATACTTTCTCAAATATTAGAAGTAAAAGAGAAAAAATAAAAATAAGATCAGTATAACAATTAATAGAAACAAGAGATAAAGAGAAACAGATTATTGTAAACAAAACATGAAAAATGTAGCATGTTTTTAAACTGAATTTATTAATGTGAAAATGAATTATCCAAAACACAAAAATCCTAAATCCTGAAGTTTCATATTCTATAACCCAGTTTTGCGCTTCTAGTTGAATCCAAGCTATATCACAGATAATGATTAAAATTTAATATCATAAAATTAATTTTAAAAATCTCACATCTAAGAACAAAGGGAATGAGAAAAAATAAGAAAACATAATAAATTGATAAAATTTAATGGTATGTATAAATCCGCATAGTGAAAGATACTAGCATTTCATTTAAAATACGAGTATATCATATAATACAGGCATCTTGCATAGGATACAAGTATAAAACTAATATCAATTTTAATCTGAAATAATTTAAATGAAGAATACATATGTAGTATTTTTAACAATAATAAATATATCTTTTCGTCAAAATTATTGTCCCCATGTTCATTTCCTTTAACTGTTCAATAGGCATATTAGCTGTCTCACATTTGTTTCTAAAATCCAGAGTAGAATTCTTTAAAATTCTTACTAGTATTAAAACTGAAAATTTTCTTTATTCTCTAAAAAAGAAGCTAAAAGACATTTTATAAATCAACTGTTGTTTATGAGTCACTTTCTTCTTTATTGCTCATCTAATAGTGTGAAAAATTGGCATTGTATTTGATAATATGATTATTATTTGAATAAAAGTTAAGTAATGAGTCACAGTTGCATTTTATTGCACTTCTATGCAGCCTTGTACTTTACCTCATGTGCACACTGTCCTTGTTTATTCTTACTGTGTCTTTCACTGGTGATGTAGGAGGGTCATCTGTCTATGTGTTACTTTCATTGGTTAAT
>LOEQ01011751.1:29174-39791 GCA_001685075.1 Bramus lutescens
ACCTACTGAATGGGAGAAGATCTTCATCAACCCCACATCAGACAAAGGTCTGATTTCCAAAATATATAAAGAACTCAAGAACCTAGACATTAAAACTCTAATTAACCAAATTAAAAAATGGGGTACAGAACTGAACAGAGGAATCTCAACAGAAGAAGTTCAAATGGCCAAAAGACACTTAAGTTCATGCTCAACCTCCTTAGCAATCAGGGAAATGTGAATCATAATGCCTTTAATCCCAACACTAGGGATATGGAGAGAAGAAGGGATGTCACTGGGCAGAGAGAGGAATATAAGATGGGAGAAGACAGGAACTCAAGGCATTTAGCCTGAGAATTTGTAGAGACAGGATTCGCATTCAGTCTAAGGTTTTCATAGAGGTAAGAACTAGTGGCTGGCTTCTTTGCTTCTCTGATCTTTCAGCTTTCACCCCACAATATCTGAATCTGGGTTGTTATTATTAAGACCAATTAGAAATCTTTGGTCTTCATCCTTTCTAGCATCCTTAGCTCTCATGAAAATGCAAATCAAAACTACTTTGAGATTCCATTTTGTATCTTTTAAGATAACTAAGACTGCTGAACATTTCTTTAAGTATTTCTTCAACATTTTAGATTCCTATATTGAGAATTCTCTGTTTAGATCAATATCCCATTTTAAAATCGGATTATTTGGTTTGTTGATATCTAGCTTCTTGAATTATTATATATTTTGGATATTAGACCTCTGTCAGATGTGGAATTGGTGAAAATCTTTTCTCATTCTGTAGACTGCTCCTTTGACCTATTGACAGTGACCTTTGTGTTGCAGAATCTTTTCAGTTTCATGTGGTCCCATTTAATTGTTGGTCTTATTGTCTGTAGTATGGATGGTTTTTCAGCAAGTGTCACCTGTGTCAATGCATTCAAGGTTCTCTTTAATCAGGTACAGTATATCTGGTTTTATGTTGAAATTTTTGATTTACTTGAACTTGAGTTTATATGGGGCAATAAATATGGATCTATTTGCATTCTTCTACATACTAACATCCTGCATCTCTGGGATGAAGCCTACTTGGTCATAGTCTGTGATCTTTTGGAGTAATTGGTCTGTAATTTTCTTTCTTTTGTTGAATCATTGTGTGGTTTGGATATTAGGGTGACTAGGCCTTATAAAATGAATTTTGCTATGTTTCTTCTTGTTTCTTTTTTGTGAAATAATTTGAGGCGAATTGGTATTAGTTATATTTTGAAAGTCTGGTAGAATTCTGCATTTCAAATGGTGTGGCCCTTGGCTTTTTTTGGTTTGGAGACTTTTACTGACTAATGTTGTTGTGGTTTCTGTCCTTCCAGTTCCTGCAATTGTAAGTCCCATCCTGCAGTCCTGACCCAGCCACAGAGCAAGCAAGATGTAATTGCCTCATCGAAAAAGGTATCAAGCCATATTGCTATCAAGAATAATGGGCTGATATAAGCTATGAGAGTTAATAAGAAGCCTGAGCTAATGGGCCAATCAGTTTATAGTTAATGTAGACCTCTGCATGATTTCTTTGGGACTTAATGACTGCAGGAACTGGGCAGGACAGAAACCCCAACAACAAATGCTGCTCAATGTGGGTCTCAACCCATGACCCTGAGATTAAGAGTCTCAGACTACCTCTGCTTTCTTGAGGGCTATATGTCTACTTAAAGCATTTATCTGATCTTGATTTTCAATTTCTTTTAGATTTTCCAATTTTGTAGTGTACTGTTTTTGAAATTATGGCTAATGATAAGATTTCTTAAACATCTATTGCTATGTTCCCTTGTTCATTTCTGATTTTGTTAATTTGGATATTCCCTCCCTCCCAGCCTTTTAATAAATTTAGATAAGAGTGTGTCTATCTTGTTGATTTTCTCAAAGAACAAATTATTTGTTCCATTGGTTTTTATATTGTACTCCTTGTTTCCATTTTATTGATTTCAGTCCTCAGATTATTTCCTGCCATCTACTTCTTCCAGAGCTTGCAGGTGTTCTGTTAAGTTTATAGTGTGGGATTGCTCCATTTTTTTATTGTAAGTAATTAATGCTATGAACTTTTCTTTTAGCACCACTTTCATTGTGTCACTCAAATTTTGGTATATTCCTAGAATTCTAGGAAGACTATAATTTCTTTATTTCTGTCTTGACCCAGAAGGCATTCAGTAGAGAGTTGTTCAGTTTCCATGAGTTTGTAGGACTTCTGCTCTTTTGTTGTTGCAGTCCAGCTTTAATCTGTGGTGGTCTCTTAGAATGCAGGGGTTATTTCAATTTTATTATATCTATTCAGACCTGCTTTGTGACTATTTGGCCAATTTTGAAGAAAGTTCTCTCAGGTGCTGAGAAGTAGGTATGTTCTTTTCAGTTTGGGGCAAAATGTTCTATAAATACCTTTTAGGTCCATTTGGTTCAAAATGTCTGTTAGCTTACCTTGATTGTTCATTTCCAGAATTTCCTCAGTTTGTGTTTTCTTTATTGATTCTTTTTTCTATTTTCAGGTCTTGAACAGTTTTAATCCATCAACTTGGAAAAAATCTTCATTCAGCACACTTGATTCTAAGACAGCATTTCTTAACCTTCCTAATACTGCAGCCCTTTAGTGCAGTTTGGCATGTGGCAGGTATTATACAACATAAAATTACTTTTATTTCTACTTCATAACTGTAATTTTGCTACTGTCATAAAATATAAAGTATATATCTGTGTTTTCTACAAAGGTCTATGTGACCCTTGTTGATAGAGTTGTTTGACCCAAAGGGGTCATGACCCATAGTTTGAGAACCACTGCTTTAGGAACGTATTTTATCTCAAAACCAATACAAACTCTAAATGTATTCATTTAGATATATATACCATTTTGCACTGATAAAACTAAATTCTTCATACATAAAGCATTTCAGAATCTTTCTTTTCCCCCTTCTTATTGAAAATAGATTATCTTCTCATACATATATCCTAATTGCAGTTTTCCATCCCTGTACTCCTTCCAGTGGTTTCTCACCTCTTCTTCCATCTGGATCCACTACCTTTCTTTCTCTCATTACAAAAGACCAGGCTTCTAAGCGATAACAAGAAAATATAATATGATAGAACAAAAACCATCACATTGAAGTTGGGCAAGTCAATCCAACAGAAAATGAAAGAGAATACACAAAAATCAGGAATCCATTCATCCATACATTCAGGAGTTCCATGAAAGTACTAAACTGAAAACTATAATATATATGTAGAGTACCTGGTGCAGACCCATGTAGACCCTGTGAATGCTGCTTCAGTCTCTATGAATTCATATGAGCCTTACTCAGTTGATGTAGAGGGCCTTGTCCTTGTCTTCTCTGACTGCTCTTATTTCCCACACTCCTTCTGCCTCCTTTTCCTGAGGATTTTGTTGAGCTCTGAGGGGAAGGAGGTAATGGAAGACACTCATCTAGAGTAGTGGGTTCCAAGGTTTCTTTCTCTTCATAATATCTGGCTGTGAGTCTCTGTATTTGTTCTCATCTACAGTAAGAAGAAACCTTTCTGATCATCACTGAATAAGCAAACTATTGTCTTGGCAACATTTTGGGTTGTTTAGGGATTTCAACGGTACCACTGTGGCCAACAACTTAATTGGATGTAACCCAGTTCCAGTACTGGAAGGTGTTTGATGACAAGAGATGATCAGGGGAGACTCTTGCCTGCCTCATTATTTGGTGATTTCATTATAATCAACTTTATATATTTTAGGAAGTTTCCACTTCACTAGGTTTCCATATCACCACTCAATTTCACCTCAGTTCTAGCTGTTTCTCCCTACATTTCCTCACTCAAACCCCTATCCTCTCTTCTTCCTCACATGATTCTCCAGTTCCACTTTGCAATCTGCTCCTTGTCCACTCATAATATCTATTCTATTTTCTCCTTCCAGGAAGATGCTGTGTTCATCTCTGTACCTAGCCTCCCTGGGTCTATGGATTGTATAGTGGTTATCATTTATTGAACAGCTAATATTCACATATAA
This sequence comes from Bramus lutescens, assembly GCA_001685075.1. Classification (NCBI taxonomy): domain Eukaryota; kingdom Metazoa; phylum Chordata; class Mammalia; order Rodentia; family Cricetidae; genus Bramus; species Bramus lutescens. The sequence continues at coordinate 33,172 of LOEQ01011751.1, forward strand.
GTGAATACATTCTGTACAATTTCATGAGATCCCATTTATTAATTATTAATGTTAGAGCCTGCACTAATTGTGTTCTGTTCAGTAAGTCTTCTCATGTGTCAATGAGTTTAAGGCTTTTCCCTACTTTCTCTTCTATAAGGTTTATTGTATCTGGTCTTTTGTTAAGGTCTTTAATCCATTTTGAGGTGAGTTTTTGTAGAATGATATGTATTTGCATTCTTCTACATGCAGCTAGTGTTGACTAACACCATTGATTGAAGATGTTGTCTTTCCAGTGTTTACTTATGATTTTTAAATCAAAATTCAGGTGTTTATAAGTATATGGATTGTGTGGGAGGTCCTTATGTCTATGTGTTGGTTTTATTGGTAAATGAATAATGATCTGGCTTGGCCTATTTTAGGAAGAAGGCCCACTTGTTTGTCTTGTTGTCCAGTTCCCAGCCACCCTGCCAGCTTAGCCCCAAAATTACCACACAGAAACCATACTCATTAAATCACTGCTTGACCCATTAGCTATATCTTCTTATTGGCTAACTCTTACATATTAATTTAACCCATTTCTATTAATCTGTATAGTGCCATGTGGCAGTGGCTTACCAGTAATGATTCAGCCTGTCTATCCCTAGCAGCTCCATGGCATCTCCCTGACTCTGCCTCCTTTCTCCTAGCATCCCATTTAGTTTTTCCTGCCTACCCAAGTTCTGCCCTATCAACAGGCCAAGGCAGTTTCTTTATTCATTAATGGTATTCAAGCATATAGTAGGAAATCTTACATCATCTCCCCTTTCTGTTTAAATAAAAAAGAAGGCTTTAATTTAACATAGTAAAATCATGTATAACAAAATGGTTATCAAACAAGAATTACAGTTACAATATTTATATCTACTTTATCTTTTATCATATCTAAGGGAAACTATATAAATTCTTAAACTCCATCAAAGAATCCAGTAGGATATGATATTACCTAAGTAAACAGGAAATACATTGTAAGCAATTTCCAAAACTCTAGAATTGACAGAGGCATCTCACTGCCAGGACAGTCACCCAAAGTTCTTTTGTACTGTTGGGGCATCGATCTTCAGCCTACAGGCCCACAGTGTCCAATAGATTTTTCCATGAAGCAGGAAATTTCAACGACAGTTCTACCTATATTGGTAGTTTGTCAGTCACATTTTTCTGTGTCCTGCAGAATGACTAGCAGACTCTTTCATGAAGCAGGAGCTGTGAAGGATCATCTCACCTAGGCAAGTTCAGCAGTCATTTCTCTGTGGGTCCTGAATGTTTAGTTAAGCAGTCCAGGCAAGAGCAGTTTTTTGCCCAAATGGCTAGCAAACTCCATTAGGAGCCTCTTCGATGCCCAATTCCTCTCAAAGTAATTGGTGCTGCCAGAAGCAGACATGTCTCATTGTCATGAAAATTCCTAAGTTATTAAAATATTTTAAATGTCATGTTCTGAAAGTCTCTGAAAGATTTGAAGAATACCTATATAACTGAAATGTATCTCTATATATCTAGAGAATCTAACTAACATGACTGCAAGCTTGACTATTATATATGATTATCTATTAACCTATACTTCTTAATTATACATTACATTTTTAAATTAACTACACAATTACACTACCTTAATCAAAAGCAGAAATATACATATTCCAAAATTGACCTTAAATTTGTATCAATAAACCAAGATCCATACCAATGCAAGTTATTCATATCTATATCATATCCCCCTTTAAATATAAGCAAACATTTATAGACAATATGTGGGAATATGGGCGTAGTTCTGTCCATATTGGTTCCTACTGTTTGGGGGCACTGTTAATCAGGTCTTTCATGCTATAACCTGTGTGATAGGTTCATCTTAGTTAGCAGTTGGCTAAAGTAATTTTTTGAGGGTAATTACAACCACCTTTCAGGGAGATGTGGTCTATAAAATCATAATGGTCTGGAAGCAATCCACAGGTTCTCATCTTCTGTGGAAACAAAAGAAGAACCTCTTTTCCAAAACAACGTATCCTTAGACCCAAATTCTGAAGTCAAGATATTTTTATAATATACATGCTGTTTTAGCTTAACAGCCCATACAATAAAATGTCTCTCTGTACTTAGCTCCTTCACAGACAAAAAATTCAAAGAAAACACAATAATATACATAATCCAGTCTCTCTGTGAATTTTCCATTTTTTATGTGACTTATTTTTCTTTGCTCCTTTTTAACGCATGACTATCTGTACTCTGTCTCATTAAAGACTTTACCCTTTTTTCTAAAGCGTTAACTTTATTCTATATTATTTTTCTTCTCTCTTCTAAGCCTACATACATTTATCCAACACTATGAGTCATCTGCATTTGTCTTTATTGCATATCTATAATTCTTTACTGTCCTGGAGCACTTTTAAAAATGCTAAGCACTTCTTAAAAACTTCAGCTGCATCATTGGTAGGGGTAATATGGTACCTCATGTTTGCTTGCCCAGTCTAAAACTTAAGCTGCACTATTACTATGATGTATATGGTACTTCCTGCTTGCTCTGTACAGTCCAGCATGGCAGAGCCACTTGCACCTCTGAGTCATGCACACTGCTCCAGTGCCAGGTACACAGCTGGTTCAAATTGCCATCAAGCAAGCCACTGTACACTGTTCACAAGCCCCATCCAAATATTCTGTCTCCTGGAAGAGCCAGAGGTCATGCTGGCAACATGGCCCAGAAAGCCGGCATTTTCAAATGGCCAAGGCTTTTTTTTCCTGCTAAGGCTGAATCAGGAAAATCTCTCTTAAAGGATCTGTGGCAAGCCACCATCAAACAACAAGAAGCTGTGTTAAACTCTGTATTTTTTTTATAGAATTCCCCTTCAAGTCCTCTCAGGTTTTAAGTGGATTTAGTTGGCCATGTTGGTGCCAATTTGTGGGAGGAAGGCCCGCTTGTTTGTCCTGCTGCCCAGTTTTTGACCACCCTGCTAGCTTAGTCCCAAAATAACCACACAGAAACTATATTCATTAAATCACTGCTTCATCCATTAGTTCTAGCTTCTTATTGGCTAACTCTTACATATTAATTTAACCCATTTCTATTAATCTGTATAATGCCATGTGTCAGTGGCATATTGACAAAGATTCAGAATGTCTATCCCTGGTGGCTCCAGGGTGTCACCCTGACTCTGCCTCCTTTCTCCCAGCATCACAGTTAGTTTTCCCCATATACCTATGTTCTGCCCTATCAACAGGCCAAGACAGTTTCTTTATTCATTAATGGTATTCACAAATACAGAGGGAAATGCCACATCAGCCTATAGCATGGGAGGAGGAAGGTGGAGTCAGAGAGAAGCCATGAAGCTGCAGGGGACAGATGCTGGGAACTTTAGCCAGTAAGCCACAGCCTTGTGGCTATACATAGATTAATAAAAATGGGTTAAATTAAGATGTTAAAGTTAGACAATAAGAAATTAGAGCTAATGGGCCAAGCAGTGATTTAATTAATACAGTTTTGTGTGATTATTCCGGGTCTAAGCTAGCTGGGCAGCTGGGAACCAACAAGAAGCCTCCTCATAACATATGGATTCATGTCTGGGGCTTCAATTTGATTCCATTGATCAATGTGTCTGTTTTTATGCCAATATCATGCTGCTCTTATTTCTATAGCTCTACAGGACAATTTAATGTTAGGTTGATGATACTTTTGCAAGTTCTTCTATAGTTCAGGATTGTTCTATGTTTACTGTTTTGTTGTTACTGCTGTTTTTGTTGTTCATTTTTATATGAAGCTGAGAAATTATCTTTTCAAGTTCTGTGAAGAATTGTGTTAGAATTTTGACAAGGATTTCATTGAAGCTATAGACTGCATTTGGTAGGATGGCCATTTTATTTTTTTTTCATAGTAATCCATGAGAATGGGAGATCATTTCATCTTCTGATATCTTCTTTAATTTTTTTCTTAAGTGACTTGAAGTTTTTATCATAAAAGTCCTCCTCTTTCTTAGCTAGAGTTAACCCAAGATATTTCATATTATTTGAGGCTATTATTAAAGGTATTATTTCCATGATTTCTTTCTCAGTCCATTTGTCATCTGTATATATGAGGGCTACTTATTTTTGTGAGTTAGTTTGGTATCTAGATACTTTGGTGAGAGCTTCCTGGTAGAAAGCTTATGGTTACTTATGTGCTACCATATCAACTACAAAGAAAGGTAATTTTACTTATTTTTTTCTAATTCATATCCCCTTGATCTTCTTCAGTTGTCTTATGGCTCTAGATAAGACTTAAAGAGCTGTAATTTTGTTGAAAATATATTTTTTTATATCTTTGACCTGGGTTTCTTCTCTTTGCTCTATTCCTATCATTCTTAGATTTGGTATTTTCATAATGTCCCAGATTTTCTGGATATTTTATGTCAGTTTTTAGGTCAACATTTTATTTGATCAACTGATCCATTTTTTTTTCTATTGTGTCTTCAATGCCTAGGAGTCTCTCTTCTATCTCTTGTATGTTGGTGAAGCTTGCCTCTATAATTTCTGTTTGAATTACTAAATTTTTCATTTTCAGAACTCCCTCAGTTTGCATTTCAGAGTTCCTTCAGTTTTGTCATCAAATCTACTTTCATTTTCATGTCTTGGACCTTTTTATTTATTTTCTTGTGGTGTAGGAGGCCCCTCTGTACTTAGGTTGCTTTCATTGGTTGAATAAAGATACTACCTTAGCCTTTTGATAGGGCAGCCCTCAGGTAGGCTGAGAAGACAGAACAGAAGGCTGAGAAGAAGAGCAGAGTCAGGCAGACGCTATGAATCTCTGCCCTGAGATGGACTTAGGTTAGAATCTTGCTGGTAAGCCACAGTCACGTGGTGATAGACAGATTATAGAAATGGGTCAATCAAGATGTGAGAGTTAGCCAATACGAAGCTAGAGCTAATGGGCCAGGCAGTAATTTAATTAATACAATTTCGGTGTGGTTATTTCAGGGATTAAGCTAGCCGGGCGGTGGGATGCAGCCCACCACACTGCTTCTCCTACTACAGATTGGCAACCCAACATAGCCAATTAAATCCACTTAAAAACCCGAGAGAGCTTAATTTTAAACACAGAAAAAACAGAGTTTAATGCAGCTTTTTGCTGTTTGCTGGCGGGGTGCTACAGAGAAATTTTCCTGACTCAACAGCCTCAGCAGGAAAAAAGCTGTGCCGTTTTAAAACGCAGCTTCCTGGGCTCTGCTGCTAGTGCAAACTCCAGCTATGGAGCATTTGTGGGCCCGGATGTTTGTGTGCTTACTTGGGGTCAGGAACAAAGTACTCAGAGACCATGCCAATGGCTCAGCGTTCCCTGCCTGGGCAGTCAGCGGGATCGGATCTACTAGGTATGCACAGGCAGGAGAGCATGGTGAACTCCTGCCACCATACACAGAGATGTTTCCAGACTGCACAGTGCTCTGCCTGACAGATTTGGCTGTAATTCAGATAAAAAGCTCAGTCTCAGAGTTAAAGTGCTGAGTATGGCTCCTACCTCGCAACCCCAGAGCTAGCAGAAATGGTACATTCACCATTTTGAAATTGGAGAGAGGTGCCAACATTAAGAGAAGTCCCGCCATGCTAATGGTGCAGTGCACATGGCTCAGAGGTACAGTGGCTCTGCCATGTTGGTCTGGGTGGGCAAGCAGGCAGTACTTGTATTTGACCTGGGATTGTTGCAGTTTAGATTATTAAGGGTTTAGCATTTTAAAAGCTCTTCAAGACAGTAGAGAATTAAAGAAAATGCAAGAGGACAGATTCAGACATAAAAGACCTCTAAATGGGTCATAGTGTTAGATAAAGTGCATAGGCTTGGGAGAGAGAAGAAGAGGAGTATAGAAAGTCATACAATAAAGTTAATGCTTTAAAAAGGGTAAAGTTTTCAAAGAGACAGAGTACAGATAGTTTTAGATTAAAAAATGAGTCACATAAAATGGAAAATTCACAGAGTCTGGATTATGTGTATTATTGTATTTTCTTTCAATTTTTTGACTGTGAAGGAGTTAAATACAGAGAGAATTTCATTGTGTGGTCTGTTAAGCTAAACCAGCATATATGTTCTAAAGATATTATGACTTCAGAATTTGGGTCTAAGGATATGATGCTTTGGAAAAGAGGTTATTATTTTGTTTTTACAGAAGATGAGACCCTTTGGATTGCTTCTAGACCAATATGGTATGATAGACCATGCCCTCCTGAAAGGTCACCATGAATACCTTCAGAAAACTACTTCTCTCAATTGCCGATTGAGATGAACCTAGCACACAGGTTATACCATGAAAGACCCGAATAACAGTGCCCCAATACAGCATGAAGCAGTTTGGAAAGATATAACCGTACCCATATTCCCAAATATTGTTTATAAATGTTCTTTTACATAGAAATGGGGATATGATATAGATATGGATAATTTACATTGGTATGGACTTTGCTTTAGTGATATAAATTTAAGGTCAATTTTGTTATATGTATATGTATTTCTGATCTTGATTAAGGTATTGTGATTGTGTAGCTCATTTAAAAATGTATAATTAGGAAATATAGGTTGTTAACAGATAATCATTGATAATATCAAGCTTATAATCATGTTAGTTAGATTTTCTAGATATATAGAGATATATTTC
>LOEQ01011751.1:59885-69972 GCA_001685075.1 Bramus lutescens
AATATCTTGCATATCACCATAGAACCTTCATCTGGCGATGGATGGAGATAGAGACGGAGACCCACATTGGAGCCTTGAACTGAGCTCTCAAGGTCCAAATGAGGAGTAGAAGGACGGAGAACATGAGCAAGGAAGTCAGGACTGCGAGGGGTGCACCCACCCACTGAGACGGTGGGGCTGATATAATGGGAGCTCAGGAAGGCCAGCTGGACTGGAACTGATGGAACATGTGATCAAACCATTTCTCTGAATGTGGCTGACAAGGAGGGCTGATTGAGAAGCCAAGGACAATGGCACTCGGTTTTGATTCTATTGCATATACTGGCTTTTTGGGAGCCTAGTCTGTTTGGATGCTCACCTTCCTAGACCTGGATGGCTGGGGAGGATCTTGGCCTTCCCACAGGGCAGGGAGCCCCAACTTCTCTTTGGACTGGAGAGGGAGGGGGAGTGGGAGTGTGGGGGATTGTAGTGATGAGTCGAGCTGGCCTGATTTTCGTCCCGCCTGGCTCCCGCATGACTAGCTTATACCCCAAAATAACAACACATAAATTGTTTTCATTTAAGCACTGCCTGGCCTATTAGTTCTAGCCTCTTATTGGCTAATCTCATATCTTGGTTAACCCATTTCTAATAATCTGTGTAGTAACACGATGTGGTGGTTTACCAGGAAGTTTCTAACCAGCGTCTGTCTTGGACTCTGCCTGACTCTGCTTTCTTCTTCCCAGAATTCTGTTCTGTCTACTCCACCCACCTAATGGTTGGCCTATCAAAAGGCCAAGGCAGTTTCTTTATTAGCCAATAAAAGTAACACATAGACAGATGACCCTTCTATATCAGGGGAGGGCGAGGGAAATGGGATGAGGGGAGGAGGTGGAAGTTTTCAATTAAAAATAATAGTTTCAGTCAAAATATATATACTTTCATAAATGTAGAAAAGAAGCTAGGCCAGAGCTGAGCACTAAATATTATAAACATTTTATGGATCTAGTGTTGGCGAGTAAGAACCTGTGAAGGAAAGTAACAAGGGATGAATAAGAGGTAGGAGCACATCTTGGAGTCAGAATTCTCAGTTCTTCCCTCAATAAAGGATAGAGTCATTAGCCTAATTCCCTGAGAGGATAGGGATACAAATGTACATACCAGAACAACAGGGACAAGACCAGACACAAGTGGGCTGAGGAAGAAAAGAGGTAAGAAAATAGAAGACTTAAAAAAAAGAATTTAGCTATATGGTAGAGTTGTTCTGATTTGCACCTCTCTGATGGCTAAGGATGTTGAACATTTCCTTAAATGTCTCTCAAACATTTGAAATTCTTCTGTTGAGAATTCTCTGTTTAGCTCTGTACCCCATTTTTTAACTGGGTTATTTGGAATTTTGATGCCTAATTTCTTGAGTTCGTTATATATTTTGGATATCAGTCCTTTGTCTGATGTGAGGTTGGTGAAGATCTTTCCCATCCAGTAGGCTGCCTTTTTGTCTTATTGATAGTGTCCTTTGCTTTACAGAAGCTTCTCCGATTCAGGAAGTCCTATTTATTTATTGTTGCTTTCAGTGTCTGTGCTACTGGGGTTATATTTAAGAAGTGGTCTCCTGTACCCATGCATTGAAGGCTAATTCCCACTTTCTCTTCTATCAAGTTTAGTGTAGTCAGATTCATATTGTGGTCTTTGATCCATTTGGACCTGATTTTTGTGCATGGGGATAGATATGGATCTATTTTTATTCTTCTACATGTTGACATACAGTTACGCCAGCACCATTTGTTGAAGATGCTTTCTTTTTTTCCATTGTATACTTTTTAGCTTCTTTGTCAAAAATCAGGTGTCCATAGGTGTGTGGATTAATATCTGGGTCCTCAATTCAATTCCACTGGTCAAGTTCTCTATTTTTATGCCAATAACAAGCTGTTTTCATTACTGTAGCTCTGTAACAGAGCTTGATGTAAGGGATGGTGATGTCTCAGGAAGTTCCTTTATTATACAGGATTGTTTTTGGCTATTCTGTGTTTTTCTTTTTCCATATGAAGTTAATTATTGTTCTTTCAAGGTCTGTGAAGAATTCTGTTGGGATTTTGATGGGGATTGCATTGAATCTACAGATAGCTTTTGGTAGGGTTGCCATTTTTAACATGTTGATCTTCTCTATCCAAGAACATAGGAGATCTTTCCTTTTTCTGGTATCTTCTTCAATTTCTTTCTTCAAAGACTTAAAGTTCTTGTCAAATAGGTCTTTCACTTCTTTGATTAGTGTTACCCCAAGATATTTTCTGTTATTTGTGGCTGTTGCGAAAGGTGATGTTTGTCTGATTTCTTTCTCAGCCCCATTATCATTTGTATATAGGAGGGCTACTGATTTTTTTTGAGTTGATCTTGTATCTTGCCACATGTCTGAATGTATTTATCAGCTGCAGGAGTTCCCTGGTAGAGTTTTGGGGGTCACTTATATATAATATCTTATAATCTGCAAATAATGAAAGTTTGATTTCTTCCTTTCCAATTTGAAAATCCCCCTAATCTCCTTTTGTTAATCTCCTTTTGTTGTCATATCACTATATCCAGAACTTCAAGAACTATGTTGAAGAGATATAGAGAGAGTGGACAGCCTTGGCTTGTTCCTGATTTTAGTGGAATCACTTTGAGTTTTTCTCATTTTAATTTAATATTGGCTGTTGGCTTGCTGTATGTTGCTTTTATTATGTTTAGATATGTTCTTTGTATCTCTGATTTCTCCAAGATCTTTATCATGAAAGGGTGTTGGATTTTGTTGAATGCTTTTTCAACATCTAACAAGATGATCATATGGGTTTTTTTTCTTTCAGTTTTTTATATGATAGATTAAATTGATAGATTTTCGAATGTTGAACCATCCCTGCATCTCTGGGATGAAACCAACTTGATCATGGTAGATGATTTTTTATATGTTCTTGGATTTGGTTTGTCAGTATTTGATTGACTATTTTTGCATCTATGTCCGTGAATGAGATTGGTATATAACTCTCTTTCTCAGTCTCTGTGTGGTTTTGGTATCAGGGTAAATGTAGCCTCATAAAAAGAGTTTGGCAATTTTTTTTCTGTCATAGCACCATTTTTTAAAATATCCAGAACCTGGAAACAACCTAGATGCCACTTAACCAAAGAATGGATAAAGAAAATGTGGCACATTTACACATTAGAGTACTACTCGATGGCAAAAAAAAAATCAAGGACATCTTAATTTATTAATGTAAATATATGACACTAGAAAACACCATTCTGAGTGTGGTAACCCAGACCAAAAAAATGAATATGGTATGTACTCACTTATAAGTTGATACTAGCTATAAACAAAGTTTATTGAGCCTATAGTTCATGATCCTAGAGAAGCTACATAATAAGGTAAAACCTAAGAAAATCACCTAGAAAGTCAAAATAGACAAAGTCACCTGCCAAAATTGGGAGCATGGGGATTGGGAAAGAAGGGAGAATAGAAGGGGAAGAGGAGGGGAGAAGGGGAAGGGGTAGAGGAGAACTTGAGGGAACAGGATAGTCGAGATGGAGGAAAGAGAGATGAGAGCAAAAAAAAAGAGATAACTTGGTTGAGGGAACCATTATGGGGTTAGCAAGAAACCTGCCTCTAGAGAAATTTCCAAAAATCCACAAGAATGACCCCAGCTAAGACCCTAAGCAATAGAGGAGAGGGTGCCCGAACTGGCCTTGTCCTGTAGTCAGACTAATGAATATCTTAAATATCACCATAGAACCTTCATCCAGCNGACCCTAAGCAATAGAGGAGAGGGTGCCCGAACTGGCCTTGTCCTGTAGTCAGACTAATGAATATCTTAAATATCACCATAGAACCTTCATCCAGCAAATGATGGAAATAGAGGCTGATACCCGCATCAGAGCACTGGACTGAGCTCCCAAAGTCCAGTTGAAGAGTTGGAGGAGTGAGAATATGAGCAAAGAGGTAAAGAAAATGACAGGGACACCCACTGAAGAAGTCTATCTGAGCTAATGGGAGCTCATCAACACCAGCTGGACTGGGAAGGAACAAGCATAGGACAAAAATAGTACCTCTGAATGTGGGTGACAGTTACATGGCTGGGACAGACTGAGGGGGTCACTGGCAGTGGCACCAGGAGTTATCCCTACTGCTTTTACTGGCTTTATGGGAACCTATTCTCTTTGGATACCTTGCTCAGCCTAGATATAGTAGGGAGGGCCTTGGACCTTTCCCAAAGCAATGTACCTTACCCTCTCTGAGGAGTAGATAGTGGTGGGGTGGGGTAAGTGGAGGGAATGGGAGGAGGGAAGAGAGTGGGAACTTGGATTGGGTATGTATATTGAAAAAAAGATAGTTTGTTTTCTTCTCTAAAATAAATAATTAAATAAAAATATTTTAGCTGTGCAAATGTGAGCAGAAGATTTGGGGATTGATTACGTTTCTTATTTCCAATATGTCATGATGAGTTTGTACAAGACAGGAGTATTACCGCAGAGAGGGAAAAATGGCTGAGCAAAGGGGGAAGAAATTGCCTGAAGTCCTTGAGTTGAGTGGTAATGATGGGAAATGAGCTCATGAGGATGAATTGAACTTTGAGAGGAGAAAGGAAGAAAGGAAATGAATTCAGATAAGCAAAGTTTCATGAGTTTAGGGCAGAGAATATAAAACAGATCATTGATTTTCTTATTGTCTGAGTAATGTGGTGAGACATTTTTACTCAAGCAAGGAGAAAATATGTGTAAAGTAGTCCATGGCGAGTTACAAAGTAATACTGGCAGAGAATTACAGTTAGCAGTGAGACCTACTAATGGCTCGTTGCTACAAATGTCACATGAAAAGCATCAATCAGGTTGGTTGAGTGATTTTCTGCTTAAACATAGGTGATAATAGGCTAACCTATCCCCAGGACTAGTAAAATGGAGTCAGAGAAGGGAGTTCATTAATAAAGCAGTGAAAATGGTAGGTTTGTGTAGGGACTGCATAGAGAAGTCTGTGAGTAAAAGCAGGACCTATAGAAGGTGAAGCCAACAAGTTATACATTGAAGATTTCACTATGGCTAGAGGAACAGGTTGGGGGAGGGGTATTTGAGACAAAGATGGAAAAATGAGAATCATGAGAGTAGGTGGCTGCAGTGGTATTGGAGGTGTTGAATTTGGAGCAGCCTTTGGCCATCTGAAGGCTGTTGAAATGAAAGGTTGAAGATGATCATGGTTCCTAGGGAACTGTGATCCTGTAGATAAAATATTTCACAAATGATGTTGAATGAGTGAAATACGACTTCAGCAAATATGGGGCTAGAGAGACATGTCTGGTTGGTAGAGGGAGACTTTTTAGGAGGTCTGCAATGTGGAGCATCCTCAGCAGTGTGTTTTTCCTATGGCTGGCAGGCAGGGTGGGTATGCAGGGGAAATGTTCAAACAAAAGAGATTTTCCTCAAAGGAAGTCTAGGGCATGTGGCATCCAAATACCCTTTAAAATATTCCAAGCAGAGGGAAAGGGGAGTTTGCTGATTTTGCAGAGAAATTCTAAAAGGCAGGGGTGGGTGTGGTTTGTGGAACCTGGGAGGGAGGCTTAGGCACCTTGTGGATGACACAGTCCATAAGAATTTATATTTGGGAGAACATCTGAAGACAAAGGCCTCTGAGTGGACTCCTCAGGAGCCACTGTTGTAGCAGCTTTCTGGTTTTACATCTGCATTAATTATTGGTTTTCTAACCCCAATTTGTGTTCATCTCTGCACTGTAGCTTTTCTTTTGTTCGGGGAGGATCTGGAGTTTATCGACATTAGCATTTCTTACCCACACTAGATGTCACTGTTGCTTGCCTTCTAATTTCAGTCCCAAGCTTAGTCAGTGTGATTGTTCAGTGTGGCAGCCTTCACCCTGGGGCCACCCTTTGCCTTACCCAAACAAAGACACACACATAAGGTTTAATGAGACTCTGGTGCTTATAAAACCACTGAAGTGTTAAATAGCTTAGGTTAAACAGAGCTTCTTCTGGATATATTCTCTGAAGCTCATTATTTAGCTTTTGGGGAGAAATTAAAGGCTGAGCATGAACTCAGACTCGAATTCTTTGCAGAAAACATCTACTTCTTCCTGTGAAAATATAGCACTGTACTCTTAAATTCAAACTTCACTAATGAGGGGTCTCCTTCCTCTCAGTTCTGGGGAGTGGGAAGCCTGGTGTTAAATTACATTTAGTCACCTCTATCACCTTGATGTGTGGTAGGTGGTTTGACTGGTCTTAGTTCAAATGTAGTGTTAATATGGTTTATTACAGGGCACAGCCATGAAAACTTTCTTAGTCCTAAAAAGAGGGACTCTGCCAGCAAAAGAGCATTCTAGTAGTGATTTGGGCAACTGGTAATGGGCAAACATTAAAGCCCCTTTTACTATCAGAATTAGACGTTGCTGGTGAATAGGAAGCTACTTTTTTTTTTGTACCAGCGAGAATCTATTCATTCAAAAACTATTTTCAGAGAAAGCGAGTTGGGGGTGTGGAGTGAAGATAATTTCCCTTTAAATTTCAAAAGATCCATTTACTTAACCAATCTGTACAAGTATTTATTGCACAGTCACCAGCTTGAGATGCTGGGGACACCGTGGTAAACCAAGGCAATCCAGTCCTCTTTGAAGAATCTCTTCTATGAGATAGAAGAGACTGAAATAAATAGGGAGACTAAAATTCGAACTTGATAGAGACTAAAACAGAAGGATAGGATGTACATCTAGGCCTGCACTTTACTAGTAGGAGATAACAGAGTTCATTGGAGGACAAAGACAATTCGTACAGAGAGAAACTTGATCCCAGGTCCTACTTCAGAGGACTTGTTCACAGAAAGGAACAACAAGGGACAGGCCAGCACACATGGGAGAGGACAGAAGGCTTGAAGTGAGGAGAGGTGAGAGTTTTAATCTACAAATGTAGAAATCTTACAGGTTACAAGTTCAGGGCTTAGGTTTTTCTTTTTTCTAAGTGCAAAGGTGAATGACTGGGAGTTTTTAAGGAATGATAAAGTGATTTGATTTGTCTTTTAAATATATTGCCCAGAATGTTCCCTGAAAGCAAGCAGGGGCCAGAATGGAGAGCAAAACCATCTGTTAGAAAGAAGGAGCAATGAGTTGAGGGATGGTGGTGATGAATCAGACTAGGTCACTGGGGGAAAGGTTTGAGGTCATTTCTTCAACAGTTTGATGTTTTATCTGTCACTTATTATAGACGGGAAGTGGGTACTGGAAGAGGAAGGATGGGAGCCAGATCTTGAAAGAGCAGGCAAGAATCAAAGAGCCTTTCCCCAATAGCTGCCTTCACTGTATCAACCCTAATGCATTTTCAGTCTGCAGCAAACTCACTGCTCTTCCAAGAACAAAGGTGAGGAGACGAGAGTTCCTTTCCTCTCATTAGACGTGACAAAGGATAAAGACCAACATTGTCAGCAGCACAACATATGGACTCTCTGGGGGCCTGAGGCACAAGGACCTCATAGATACCTTTAGAGAAATCCTCAAGGGACCAGGGAGAGATATGCTTATTGCTGCGCTGACCTTCCCAACAAGGTTTTCAATAAACCTTATGTGGGAGCCTAGGAGAAAGAGGGTTGGGGGAAGGCTGTGGGGGTACAAAGGCACAGCACACACCACTGTGTGGGGCTGAGTGGCAGATGGGCCTGTCATTCATGCACCTTACGCACACACAGCTTCCCTGACTTCAGCTCATCTCACATTACCCCTGGGAACAAAATGCCAACTGTATACACATACCGTAAGGCCAAGACAGGATGGTGAAAAATCACTTGCTGCTCAGCAGCCAGTCTGAACTGACCCCCAGAGCCATGGGCTCAGGAATGATGTTTTAGTGCCTCTCAAAGTCTCTCCTTATGTACACATTTTTTTCTCACTTACATGAACTTGGACATGTGGAAATTTTTATTTCAGTGCTTATGTTTTATGAAGAACTCTTGCCTTTAACAGTGAAAAGTCTGTTTTGTTAATTTTTTTAGTGACTAGAGTCTGTCTACAAAACCTTTGTTGTGCTTATTATATAGCATAGCCCAACCAGAATAAAAATCTTTAGTGTTTTCTTCTATCCTAATTTGTCTCTAAAATTGTATTTCTAACTGGTAAATACTTAAAAAACCATGAGCATTTCTGCTATACAAGTAAAGCCATGGAAGAGTGAGTAAATTCCTGTCAAGTATTACTTTAAGGCATAAAAGGAAAGCGTGGGGGCAGTGCTGGGAGCCCCTTATAGTAAGGAAATCCTCCAGGTGTCAGTCCAGGCTTTGTTGCAGTTGTCACAGGCTGATTCTCATTAACTCCCGGAAAGATGGATCTGCTGGCACTGTTTCAGAAAGCTCTCTAGTTTGTGGAGAGGCTGAGGCATACGAAGACTGTCAGGAAGTCAGGCAGTGAGAACTGCAGTCAAGGTCACAAGGGAAAAACCTGGGAAGGACCTGCTGCCACCATGCCACACTAGCACAAGAAGATGCTTCTTGGAATGCATTCCGAATTTTCCCCATTTCTTTCTGTCACTTGTGGACAATTTCAACTCCCTGACAGGATGCTCCAAGCCTTAGTTACCTACGCAGCCGGTGGGTGACAGCTAGAGGTTGCTCTGATGCCCTTAGATGTTTGGAGAAAAAAACCTTGTCTTTCACTACATAGGGAGTTTCAGATGCTACACAGTGAAGAAGCTGGAAACATGTGAACTGTGAGAGTAGAATATTTTAGGCATAAAATATTCATATGAAAAATTTAAGGCAACATGGTTACTGAAAGGAACTACATCAATGACTCAGAATAGCTTGAGGTCAGGGGAGGGGTCATTTCCTCTCTATTTGCATACAGATGATCTTGCCAGCCATTTGGTTTTGTGTTGAGAATCCCAATATGACATTCTGCAGTTATTGGAACAAAGACTGGTTAGCATCTTCCTTCCATTTATTTCATTTATCTCTGATAGGCATTGTGGGAATAGTTGTCTGTAATCCAAGCCATCAAAAAGCCTTTTACACATTCCTTCTGGCTATGTCTGGTTTTCACTGTGTTTGGAGTAATCAGCTATTTTTTTTTTAATAGAGCTCATTCAAATCAGCTCTTCCCACCCCCCCATAGGAATGCTGTGTTTTTGAATTTTATTGTTCTAGTCAGAGATTAAGCATTTGTGTCACCATATTCTGAAATGTACACTGCCAACCTATTTTATCATATGAACACTGATGTGACAAAGTTTTAATTCATAGTAATTACAGTGTTTACCGCTAGTTTACAAAGCAGAGATCAGAGGACATTCAAGGGACAGTTTGAAATCATTAATGCAGCATGCTTACTTTTAATATGCAGGAATTTTATGCTTCTATGATAGGAGGATAGTCAAATTAGACCATTAGAAATGAAATTAAATTCATTATTAAAAATACAGCCAAAATAAAATTAACAGTGCTATATTTTATGGAAATTGAACCTTTCAGAACAAAGCATCAAAGAACTAAAGTAGATCTATCATATTTTTATTTACTTAAAGCAACCAATCATTAATCTTGTCTTAAGCAGGGACTACTCAGTGTCATCTTGCTACTGTGAGACTTGACTCAAATTATTTATGCCTTTCCCATTCACTTGCAAAATCTACAAAAATTATGACTCTAGAAAATAAAGTATTTATGTTATCCAATTTCCCTTAGTCCTCCTTCTCTCAACACTCACGTAACAATTCCAGATTAATTTCTGGAATAAGGATAGTGCCAAAGAGCCTGACGAGACAGATTCAGTCATATCTCTGAAAGAACAGCAAATACTGTAAAATTAATAAAATATAGGATTAAAACATAGAAAGCAGTAAGTAGAAAATTTAACAAAATAAAATTCTTTGCTGTATACATTTTGGGGGAAATGTTCAATTTGAAAGAGTGTTGTGTATTTTATGTTCTTAACATGCGCTAACTACTTATTGTTTCTCAGTATAACACTAGCTCCCTGTTCTAACAATTTCTCATATTGCTGCATCTGGAGGAAATCAATCTTCCTTTTTCCTTTCTTCCTCCCCCATCTGTGTGTGTGTATGTGTGTGTGTGTGTGTGTGTGTGTGTGAGAGAGAGAGAG
>LOEQ01011754.1:15914-28859 GCA_001685075.1 Bramus lutescens
TGCCGCCCAGGGACTTGCGGCAGGGATCTCATGGCCCACTGCCCACTGTGCCCCTCGGGAACCTTCAGCAGTTTACTTTTACCATTACACCTAGGGTATTCTACCTCTAACTCCCCTACTTTCATTAAAGAATTCCAATATATTACCCAATCCTATAGTTTTACCTTCTATGACATATGAATGATAACTATAAACCTACTTCCCAAAGAGCACTGGTGAGTTTGGGAACAAAGTAGATCACATGCAGATGGAGTCCACCAAACTAATGCAGCACCTCAGGCTGGGACTGAGGCAGTTGTGGGCACAGATCCCCAATGGAAATACAGTACACCAGGGTGAATTCTACTAAGCTAGAGATCAATTTACAACTTGCCTCCTGGCTGGTATCCATCCGGCACTTACTGGTTACTGAAAGTGGATTTGGGGGAGCACTTGGTTTTGGAATGTGGACGGTACTTCATTTACCAACATTCCTCCTTCTTATTATAAAATGGGGAGGCCCAAAATATGAGCCTATTTACACCTTATCTGAAGGTCAGAGAGTTTTAGCTTGTTCAAAGTTGTTGACAATGAGTGTGGCTACACATCCTGACCTAAGGTGTGGTTACTTCGACTCTTTGACATTAAGATGGCCCATACAGGTAGATCCACTCCACCCTAATCAATGGCCAGGACATTCAAGCATATTTCTGCTCCTCCTTTTGAGATAGGAGGTTTGGCCTTGCAGTGGCTGCCTTTAGGATTCTTGGTCTATGGTGGGTTCACTGCCTAAGCAATAGAATGCTAATGAGTTGATATCTCAAAGTATTGAAGCAAGTAACTATTCTAGTTTCTCTTTGTATTATATCTTTTGTCTTCTTCCCCTGTGGTATTAGGGTATAAAAGCGTATAGAAAATTAAACGCAGTAGATTTCAGTATTCACTGGAATTCCCTCCCAATACTATCCTATGTTTTCTGTTTTATTATTATCACTTGTCTTAGTACTCTTTACTATCTTTCTGATCCCCATGTCCCTGCTCTGATAAGTGGTATTTTTGCTGAAGCTGGTCTCTAGCAATGAAAGGTGAGGAAATAGGAAGTGGAGATGGTGAGGCAAAAATGGGGGCTCTGTGTTCTTCCAACTGCTTCCTGTTGTCTGGGGTCATTGACATCTTCAGGATGCTGTTGATCCTCACCATCAAGGCATATTCAGGAGTCAAGAGTCTATGGATCTGTGGCTCAGGGTTGGAAATCCTGTGACAATAATTGTTCAATTAGAGATTTTTTTGAATTTGTCATTGGAGAAATGTAGAGAAGAAATTGATAAAGAACAGTGCATGTGATTCTCCATCAAGGATATCAAATTTTAATTAAATCTGAAATGGCATCAGAAAAAAATGCCAGATGGAGGAACCACTGTAATGGTCTCCTCTGTCACTTTAAGAGACAACCCATGCCCCCTCCCTCCCCCCATTTGCCAAGGTAAGCTGTTCTTCAGCTTCCAACCTGAGTCTTTTCCCTTTCTTTCTCTCCTTCCCTCTCTTTGCTCTTCTCCCTTCTCCCCTTCCCTTCCATAACCCACTAAATAAATATCCAACCTCACTCTGTATGGTGTGCCTATCCATGTCCCTATCTCTTGCCCATCATGTGGTTCCCTGCCAGGGACCAACCTCCTTCAGAGACCTGCAGCGTGGTCTCATGGCATGCCCATCCATCTGTCTCTCCTCGTGGTCTCTTGTGCAGTCCTTGCCTGGGACTGGCTGCTCTCAGGACCCCCTTACCTGCTGCCTGTTCCTGCTCAGGGGCCTGTGGCATGGTCTTTTGGCCTGCTGCCGACTACAGCCACTTGGAATCCTGCAGCATTATTTTATTTTTACCATTACAACCACTGTTCTGTCTTGTCCTGTCACAGATCGACTCTTATGTTTTGGGTTGCTAAAATGTTAAATCTCCATCCAAAACCAGAGGTAGATTTTATTCAACCAGGATGAAATAACCTCATTTAATGGACCTCAACAAGACCACTGTAACATTCTCCCACCCTACAGAGGTAACCCTCATGCCATTTAGGAGAGATGGGACTGAAATTAGGAAATCAATACAACATAATCCAGATATCTGGTTCCAAAGCTATTCAGCAGAAGCTTACTGCGCTTCTCCCACTGCTATGGCCTCAGGCATGACCACTAATTTAGAAGGAAGTAGGAAACAGCACCTCTAACATCCAGAGCTCATTCTGTGAGAACATTGGGCAGGGCTTTAGGGACCCTGCACTGAGTTGCCAGTCTAGAGCCATCTCTTGGGCTCACCACTGCTGTCATACATCCCCTACCATGATAACTATACCTCCTCAAACTAGAAGTAAGGTAACTGTCCTATAAATTTTATTTTTCAGAGATTTGTTCATGTGAAGTATGAGTTACTATTTTAGGGTAAAATGGGCCTGACCCATCCAAAGTCTAAGTTCTCAGTGTGTTCCATGCATCCTTTCTCGTTACTTGTTCTGTGCTCTCAGTAAAGGATGGAAGACTCCTCATTAAGCAGCACAACTGCTTCTAACATTTCATAGACTTTGAGGAATTCTAAGAATGTTGTCATTAACACCCAAACACAAGGAAGAAAATGACCATTTTAATCAGCAATTGAAATTAGTTCCCAAACCTTAATCAGCAGGAAGCAAAAACCTGCAGACAATTAGGCCTCCCGTGGTTGTTCCCTTGGAGGGCTGGCTTAGAAATTCTTGAATTTCCGCATCCTTTTATAATTCAAGTGCAAATTTATAGCCATTGTGTCCACCAGGATCAGCAAATTTCCTGCTGGGGTATAGAAGAACTGTTAGCTGTTGTGCCTGATTAGTTTCACTGAATTAATAAAAGAAACCAGTCTCCACTCTGGCATCTTTAATATTCAGATCCCATGTACAGTTCTTCAGAAGGTCAGAACAAGGACAGATGCCACTATCCACAGAGCTTCAGCTTTACTCCTCACTTGTGGCCTCCAGACTCTGACAGGTCCTGAGCTGGAGACTTGCGTTTCTGACTCATGAGCTTACTTTGAAGAAGGGAAAGGTGGAGGTGCTTGAGAGCAGCAAGGTGAACAGTTGCTTGGGGACATGGGGTGCCAGATAATCAATAGCCACAAAAACAACTTCAGGGCAATGGCTTCCAGGTGCTTTGTCTCACTGGAGGGGGCTATGCCATCTCCTGAAAGCATTCCTAAGAGACTCTAGCTTGGTAGTGGTCCTAGTCTTTAAAACTTGAACAAACTGGAAGTTGAGGCTGCTTCCCTTTACTCTGCTTGGGACAGCCCCACTGGCAGTAAGAAATAGAAACTCCATTTGGCTTTTTCAGGCACCTCAGGAGATTTTCTTTTCAGGTACCTCATAACATCATGAATTCAAAAATGTATTTCAAAGACAATTAGGAAGATGAGTTTTTAGGAGCTTATTATGAAAGACCCTCAGGACCCCCTCAGAACCTGCAGCTGGCTGTTCCTATGAGAACATCCTGTTTGCTTGAAAGACCCTCAGGACCCTCGCAGGACCTGCAGCTGGCCGTTCCCATGAGAATATCCTGTTTGCTTGAAAGACCCTCAGGACCTGCAGCTGGCTGTTCCCATGAGAACAACCTGTTTGCTTGAAAGACCCTCAGGACCTCCTCAGGACCTGCAGCTGGCTGTTCCTATGAGAACATCCTGTTTGCTTGAAAGACCCTCAGGACCCTCGCAGGACCTGCAGCTGGCTGTTCTCATGAGAACATCCCGTTTGCTTAGGAGAACAGGATATCTGTGGTTGGNTTAGAAGGCCAGCAGTTCACAAAAGGAACAGTCTGTCCCCTTGAGTAATCTAACAAAAACCAGATGGGGAAGGTCAGGGCCAGAAGGGAACATCTGGGATATGGAATGAACAAACAACTTTGTCCTCACCATGAACCTTGTCACTGTCTGATCTGTTTAAAATAACCAATGATCTTTATGCTCTGAAAACTGCCGATTACGCAATCAATTTTGCCTATAAAAGCTTGCTAGAATTTTGCTTGGGGTGCTCAGTCTCCCTGGAGTCTTGAGTCACCAGATAACGCTATCGAAATGAACCTCTTGCTGTTGAATCTGCTGGCCTGGATTATTGAGTCTGAGGACTTCCCTCGTGGCCTTAGAAATTCTAGGGTCTTTCAATTATAGGTTCACAGGTGAGTTTGAGAGAAAGGGAGAAAGTATAGCTTGAAGCATCAATGATGCAGAAGAAGCTCAAAGTAATAGAGTTGGTACTATAAAGGATTTACTAACAGATTTGCTTAAGAGATATTAAGTCATACAAACTAGAATTTAGCTAATTTAGCACTGGCTCCAAAATACCCCCAAAGACAGATAAGGTAGAATGCTTACCAGGCCTGTTAGAGATAAGCAAAGATTACATGCTAGGATGTAAATGTTGCTCACCACCATTAGGCCCATCCCTGAACAACATGTCTTTACCATGCTCATGGGTACTACAATGTTACAATTTCTGACCTGACACAAAGTCCCTCAGTTCTCTTCTTGAGAAAAGTATAATTCTGCCAGATGGGCAGGTGGCCCTAGGTAACAACTATTTGGTCTACTTAAGAAATAATATGGCAGCATCTTTGTGTGTTAATCTCCTGTCTGCCCAATGGCGAAGTGGCCAGACTTCTGAAGAGCTCAGAATATAAAATTGGAAGCCCAAACACATTTGGGGGGAAAATAAAGCTGACAGCCATGGTTAACCTTGAACAACATGTTCTGTCTTAAGAACAGACATCCTTGCTACTGATGTATAAAGAGGTAAACTTTTAATAATTGCCTCCTGACTCCCAGTGAGGCAATTTTCAGCTAGGTAGTTATGGTGGACAACGATTAACTTCTAACTACTGCCTCTATGGGACCCCTTGCATTGTCTTCCCATAATTTTTAAGTGTCCTCCTATGTGACTCTGCTCACTGCCTCACATTCTTTTAGGGACAGCAAAAAGTAGCTGTGTCAGCCACAGGCTTTCACAAACATCCTAAGTTACACATTCTATGAGAAAAAGTTGTAAAATTTCAAATGTAACATGACTTTAAGCCTGACCTCAAGGCTGTAAAGCTATTTGACCCAACTGGATTTTACCATAAGAGGCTCAAAACCTGTTTCCATTGTCACCCTGTCAGAAGCCAAAACTCTCACCTGTGTTCCCAGGGCACTGGAAATTTTTGTGCCCTGTGGTAATTGGAATAAAGTTTGCTTCTGGTTTTCAGATTTCAAGGGTCTCATCCTATTTTTTAATACCCCTGGAACCCAACACTTGCACTCTCCCGTCTCTGCCAAAATTGTTCAAAGTGCATGTTTGGGTAGAAGTTTCATCTGAAGTTCCCTCCCCTTGGAGTTGCCTCAGCCTAGACTCCACCCCTAAAAAACTCCACAAATGATGACCCCTCCTCAGAGATGCTCAAGACCACTCCCACAGGGTATTTAAAGAACAACCCAGAGAACAAACACATGGTTTTCCAGTCTTCCTTCCCCATCTCCTTTCTTGGGAGATTGGAAGGCCACCTGGGAGCATTGGTATCCATTAAATCTGGGCTTTTTCTAATTCAGTTTGATTTGGTCTGATTTGGATTATTGTGTCAGCAGAGAGGTTTATTGGGGTGCAACAACTTTTCATCTGGAGGTCCCAATGAGGGACCTGTTTTTCCCACCAGCCCAGGACTAAGTGTTGGGGGAAAAAAAACCTTCTCCTATGCACCTGCTCTCCACCATGCTAAGATCGGCTTCATCTGGGTAAGTTCAGAGTTCCCAGTCACTGCCTTAGACGCCCAAGGCCTCATACATTCATGCTGTCCTGGGAAAGACATGGTGTGTCCTGCCTTTTTCTGGGGCCCAAGGGCCTGCCTTGTCCCTGTGGGGTTCCTTTATCAGGAGATAGCCTGTTAAGGAATTTCTCACATCCCTCTGTTTTTTTTTTTTTTAACTNTCAAAGTCTGCCGCAGTGGATGCATTGCTCTAGGCTTTGAGTCCTGAGTCCCCACAAGGACTTGAAACAGGAACACTTACAATTTAAGACCTTATCTCCAAACACCCTTGGGCTGCCTTTTACATAATCTTTTATAATTAGGGCTATCTGACACCACATATCCCTTAATGCCTAAAAATTTTTGCCAGTGTAAAACAAACAAGCCTCCCCTCATCTGCCCATGGTTTCTGGATGCTGTGCTCCCCTCCCCACTTCAGTAGCTGTTTGCCTTTTGTCTCATGCTGAGATTCTTTCTACAAAGGATCCATTCCCCTTGTCCTCCTACTCTAAACGTTATAAGTGTTCTCTTCTCCCTTATAACATCTGTTGAACTGACCCTTAATAGCACCACCTGTGTGCTTCTCTGGCTTCTGCAGCCTGCACCACAAATTTTAAGTTAAGCTTAAACTGACAAAGTTTCCTAAAAACTTTTGTTTGTCTGTTAATTTATATGTGTAAATAACATGGGCACACTATGTTTCTTTTATGTCTGTCTGTGAAATGTGTGCTTGTTTTTAAATCTGTAAAACTTGTAACTCCAGATTAAAACAGCTCTGGAAAATACAAACACGTAGATTGCCACCATTTTGGTTACGCCATCTTAGGTAAGAGTATCCATGTGTACTGGCCCTACCAAGGAGACGTTCTGCCTCCAATATACTTAGACTTACTAAAATATTCCTTCTAATCTTCTTGCCTCTACTAGCATTGGTAAGCTGTAACTGATTCAGTTTCCTGGACACTACAACAAGGGATCAATTGTCTCATCCTGCCAAGACAGGTAAACTGAACCCCACACCCACAGGAAAATATTCGTACCTCCTGGGCTCAGCAGCTAAAAGCAAGTACTGCTTCTAAGGCTGCTATTCTCCAAAGACTACAGAGAGATTTGGGATTGCCTGCATACTTAAAAAATCTGTCTCATTTCTGCTAATTTATCCCTCTCAAATCTGTCTAATGGCATTTGATGACTTAAGGTATCAGTAATTAATTACTTCTTTTGTTAAGTTTCCTTCTAAAAATACAGAGAGGTGTGCCTCTTTCACAGACTTCATAGTATAAAATTAACAGGTTTCAGATGTATTTTCAGAGGTTCAGAGTTTCCAATTCCCTTTCATTGTCTTCTCAAATGTTCATGCCTTTTAACCTAAAGTCATAGTCTTTTGCTATGATGCCAAGTTGTAAATCTGTTCCAGTTGACTTACAAATACCTGAAAAAAGTTCTACTGCTATATATCAAGAAATCTGGTCTGGTAAAAACAGTCTCCAGAGCCTATTTTAACCCCATTCATTTTCGAGCATATTTTACAGGTCACTCCTGCTGTCTGGGCTAAGACCAACTTAAAGAGGGCCTTCCAAATAATGCTAGCACCTGCACTAGCTCCTGGAACTTTATCATTTGAGCCACCTATCCTGGCTCAAATGGACACTTACCCAGCAACAGAAATCTGGTTTTAAAGAGCATATCTGCTCTCATGTCTCACTTATCTACCCATGCCTCTCCTGTATAACCAGGGCAGTTTTCTGTCCCATTCTTTCCGGCAATTAATCATCCTTCCCACAGCTAGCCCCATTCATATGGCCAATAATAATAATCTATTTTTTCTCTCATCTCCCTCAAGGAACAGATGCCTGAGGTCTCCAGGAGGGCAGTTAGCTGAATGCCTCTCCAGCCACACTTCCTGCTGAGCATGAGCCCAGAAATGTTGACAGAGATTTCTGTCCCGCCCAGTCTCGCAACTGTTCAAACCCAAAGAAATACACAGAGGTCCATGTTAATTATAAACTGGTTGACCTATTAGCTCAGGCTTCTGATTAACTCTTATATCCTACATTAACCCATACTCTTTGTCTGTGTTAGTCATGCGGCTTGGTACCTTTTATCAGCAAGATATTCTCATCTTGTGTCCTCTGTGTCTGGGTGCTGACTGCAGACTGAGCCTTCCTTTTTCCCAGAATTCTCCTGTTCTGGTCACCTCACCCATAGTTCCTGTCTGGCTACTGGCCAATCAGTATTTTATTAAACCAGTACAAGTGACAAACCTTTACAGGGTGCAAGACCATTGTCCCACAGCATTCCCCCCCCTTTTTTTTTAAAACAAAAACTCTGAATCTAATCTCCTTTGTTTAGCTTTCTTCCTGACAAATATTCATAACAACTTATAGCCAACACTCTAAACAATGACAAACATTCATAATCGGTGTTTTGGAAATGTGGGCATAGTTTTCTAGGCTACTTCCTGCTGGTTGGGGGTGCTGATAATCTTTTGGGGGCCTAATAAAAATTTAGAATCATGGTCAAGTCCTGACTGGAATATTCTATGAGGCTTGATCATCTCAGCCAGCAATCTTGAGGCTGTTCTGAATGTAGAACGCAGAGGAAACTTCAACAATGGTCCTCTGAAATGTTGGATCATCTGGGTCATTTGCTCCTATCACAAATGCCTTCAGGGGGTCTCCTTGATCAAACCTGATTTTTCTTAATCCAGAATAAATCCACAGCCTCTCATTTCCTGTGGAAATAAAAGCAAACCCTCTTCATCAAAGTAACATATCTTTTTACTTAAATTTTGAAATCAAGGCATTTTCAAAATATATATGTTAGATTAATCTTGCAGCATTTATAGTCAAATGTCTTTTAGCAGATATTGCTCCTTCTTCAGAGATCAAACAATTCAAAGATAATACAATAACATACAATATCCAGATTCTCTGTGTATTTTCCATCTTTACATGGCTTTATTTTAAATTCTATTTCTTTTCTTTTTATTTTTATTTTTTGCTCTTTTGAAACAGGGTTTCTCTGTGTATCTTTGGCTGTCCTGGAACTTGCTCTGTAGACCAGACTGTCCTTGAACTCACAGAGATCCATCTGCCTCTGCCTCCCAAGTGCTTGGATTAAAGGTGTATGCCACCATACCCAACTACTCTCTTTCTTGCTTGCTCGCTTTCTTTGAAGGACTTTTTTCTTTTTCTTTTCTCTCCCAAACCTAGATATTTTTTCTACACACTGTAAACTGTTTAGAGGTTTTTTCATCTGAATCTATCTTTACTGCATATCTCTCTTTTTCTGATTACATGACTCTTTAATTTGCTAAGCAATATGGCTAGGATTAAAGCCATGGTTTTAACAGCTGGATTCCCCCACCTTCTTTAGCTTTCTGAGAGTCTAGTTCATGGCAGAGACACTGACAGGAGCCGTATTTATTGCCACAACTCTATGGCATTTCAAGGTCACTGCCACTACCAAGAAACATGCTGTTGTCTATTCATAAACACTATTCATTTAAGTGTTTGGTGGCAGGGCATCTTAAAAGTACTGCGAGGTTTTTGCAGCTAAAGCTGAGGAATGAGATCTACTTTCCTCTAGCAAATAGAACCCACCTGAGAAAATGCTGCTACCAAGAAGACATGCCTAACTCTGTTCTTTTGTTTCTAGAATTACTTCCCAAGCTCTCTCAGGTTTTATGTGGATGCAATTGACCACACTGGCACCATTTGTTGACAGAGGTTTCTGTCCCACCCAGTCTCACAGCTGTTCAATCCCAAAGAAACACACAAAGGCCTACATTAATTATAAACTGGTTGGCCTATTAGCTCAGGGTTCTTATTAACTCTTACATCATACATTAAGCCGTAATCCTTGTCTGTGGTACATTATATCAGTGAGATATTCTCATCTTGTGTCCTCTGTGTCTGGGTGACAACTGCAGACTGAGCCTTTCTTCTTCCCAGAAATTTCCTGTTCTGATTGTCCCAGCTATACTTCCTGCCTGGCTACTGGCCAATCAGCATTTTATTAACCCAGTACAAGTGACAAAACTTTACAGGGTACAAGACCATTGTCTTACAACAAATCAACTCCCAACTCTCTCCTCCCCCATGCTGCCACATATCTACAGGAAGTAGCCAGACTTGCGCCAGTATCCCTATACCCAAAGAGTCTGGAATGTTTGGTTAGAAGTTTCACCTCATCCCCTGGTGTTATTATACCCAAAGAGTCTAGAATGTTTGGGTTAAGGCTTCATCCCAGCCCCTGGCATCCATATATCCAAGGAGTCTGGAATGTTTGGGTGGAAGTTCCATCTGAAGCACCCTCCCCTGGGAGTTGCCTCAGTTCACACCCCATCCTCAAGAAAGCCCACCAAATGATGACCCCTCCTCAGAGATGCTCAAGATCACTCCCACAGGGTACTTAAAGAACAACCCAGAGAACAAACAGATGGTTTTCCTGTTTTCTTTCCCCATCTCCTTTCTTGGTGGGGGGGGGAAGCTAGAAGGCCATTTGGGAGCATTGGTATCCATTAAACCTGGGCTTTTTCTAATTCAGTTTGATTTGGTCTGATTTGGATTATTGTGTCATCAGAGAGGTTTATTGGGTAGCAGAAACTTTTCATTGTATCCTCGGGCCAGGACCTCAGGGAGATTTGAGGCTGATAGCTCATGAAATGTGTCAGCCTGTGGGGTACTCACACTCATAAAATCTTCTGTTAGAGCAGTGGTTCTCAACCTTCCTAATGCTGTAACCCTTTAATACAATTCCTTATGTTGTGATGAACCCCAGCCATAAAATTATTTTCATTGCTATTTCATAACTGTAATTTTGTTATTGTTATGACTTGTAATATAAATATCTGATTTACAGAATAGAATATATGATATATGATCCTGTGAAACAGTTGTTGTTCAACCCCCAAAGAGGTGGACAGAATAAGACCACTACCTCAATTTGAGCCCCATTTGAAGTAAGCTTGATTTTGGGGGGTACACCCAAGAGCTTGCCAGCAACTGCCTCCTAATTCAGGTTAAAGAGAGTGGCCATGAATCCACCTCTTGAGCTTCTTTGAAAGAGTAAAGTCACGAGTGGTTTTATAGAAGAGAGACAATGATTCAATAAGGAGGTAAAGAGAAAAAAATCTCAAAAAAAACATCATGTGGTCCCCATATGATTAGCAAGGGTTTAGGGAGAATCAGGGAGGGTGGGGATGGTAAGAGTATTCTCAAAAAAACAAGGTCATGGGTTGGGGAAGGTCAGGTTCAAGGAAACAGAGCAACTCAGCTCTTACAGTAAATAGGAACTTATTTTTTACAATACAGAATAATGGCTCATACTTTCAAAATTGAGTCCAGCAGGCTTTTTGTTTTTGTCACACATGTTGAGAACCTTTGTATTAGAGGCTGGTTTTTCCTTGGGCATTAGCTTTAACCAGTAATGCACTTTTTCCCCTGTAAGGAACTTTTTCTTTATTAATCTCTAGTATGAAGAATTGCTTCTCACTGAGAAAGCATATTGTTTCCATGTCATCTAGAAGAAACAATTACAATTTGGATGCACAGCCAGCCATAACTCATTAAAGAAATTAAATAATACTTTTTTATGATCCTATTATCCTAAGATGTATCATGGCTGCTAAAATCCTTTGTGTCAGAGTCCAGTACTGGGGTGACAATATGACTACCCCTTATAGGAAACATGGTCACTATTACCATGAGTCCAAAGGGAAGAAAAGGCATTGTGACCCCATCTTCAAATGTCCTCTGTTGAACTCCTCAGGCTTCCATGTGTGTAAGCCCATTGGCTTTTGGGTTTGCAATGGAGCCTGGGCTACAGAACTGATCTCCATTATCTCTGAAAAGTGATCAGAGATGCTGGTCTGGGTGGATTTTCACTGTGCAGTGCAGCATGAATTGTAATTGTTCTTAATAATAAATACCCAGAGTCAGCTATAGGGGATAATAATGAAGATCAGAGAAGCAAAGCAGCCAGGCACTAGAGAGTTCTTACTTCTACCAATGCTCAAAACAAAGGGGTGATCCTGTCTCTTTGAATCCTCATACTGAATCTCCAAGCTGCATCCATCTCTACAAAACCTGACTGCATCTGAGCTCCTGTCTCCTTCCATCTTGTATTCCTCGCTCTGCCCAGCCATATCACTCTTGTCTCCACCTCACTAGTGCTGGGATTAAAAGCACGGAATCCCAAGTGCTGGGATCACCTTTGAGTGAGCTCTGTTTCTCTTTTAGATAGATTCAATCCCATGTAGCTCAGAGTAGCCTTAGACTCACAGAGATCTACCTGCCTCTGTCTCTCAAGTGCTGGAATTAAAGATGTATGCCTCTACTGCCTGGCCTCTATGGCTAACTAGTGGCTTAGCTCTGCACTCTGATATTCAGGCAAGCTTTATTGTTAGATTACAAACAAAATATCACCACAGCACAGTTCTGCTCCATCTTGTGTGTTACTGCTCCCCACCCCCGCATGGTGGAGCCACAAGACAGCATCTGCATCTTAGCATTTAAATGAGTGTCCACAGTTCAGTCTGCTGTGCTGATTGGTCCTGTGACAGAGGTTCTGTCACATACCTAACACCCACCTGGGTACTCCTTACACAATCAGGTATTGATCTCTAAGCCTGGGCCTGACTTTGCTAGGAGGAGAATTGGAAGCCTGTGTAAAGGGGCACAGCTAATTGAACTAGTGTGCAAGTAAGTCCCAAACCAGTCTGCTTGCATTCTTAGGTACAAAATTCCCCCATTCACAATATCTCCATACGTCACTTCAGGAGATGTTGAATTCATTGCTTGAGACATTTAGCATGCTATGGGTGCAGACTCTAAGATCTTCCATGGGGCACGAGAACTCACCCCCCTATCATGTGAGATGAGGGGTGACTTAGTCTGGCCACACAGCTGGAGATAGCAGCAGCCATCTAAGGAATCTTCTCACAGGGTGACAATTCCTACATTGTCTCCAGCCATGGGCCTTTTTCTAACATGATCCATTCTATTAGTGAGGTTTTCACTGAGGATTTATAACTTAACTCATGTTCTCATTTCCAGGATCATTTGGTTTAGTGTTTCTTCAGTACCTCTCCTCATTTGCCACGCCTGCGATGATAACGCCTATGTGACAGAATGTTCCATTGGTGAAGGTCAGCGTTCAGGTGAGGGGCGAGAG
>LOEQ01011755.1:10501-23537 GCA_001685075.1 Bramus lutescens
TTACACCATATATGTATAAATAATTATATATAGTGATATATATTATAAATAATTAAATGGATAGTCACCTATTTATAACATCCATATTTATTAATGTCTCTGAAAAGAACATTAAGATCTAGACATTTAGCAGTTTTCAAGTACAGAATACATGATATGACAATAGTTACTATGTTATAGAGTGAACTTCCCTATCTGCATATCTGAAACTTTGTTACTTTTGATGAAGATCTTAAACATGGTGCATGCCTTGCCACCAGCCTTGACAACTACCATTCTCTTGCTATTTGTTCAACTTAAAAAAATTCTCACTGCATTTCCAACTAAGATCATGTAGCACTTATTTTACCATGTCTGGTTTATTTTTACATGGTGCAATGACTGGCACATTTATCCATGTGATTTTACAAGGAACATTCTTTCTTTTTTAAAGGATGTATGACATTGTTATTCTTTGTTATGACTGATGGCCATAATGAACACACACACACACGACATTTTTGCTATCTATTCATCCTTTAAGAGACTCCTCTCTTTAAAATATTTTCAGACTGTTCATTTCATTTTATGAATGTTTTACTTATATGTATATGTATGGATGTGCACCATGTGTATCTCTGGTGCTTGGTGCCTGCAGAAGCCAGTGGAGGGTTTCAGATCCCCTAGAACTGGAATTATGGGCAGTTGTAAACCCCCATTTGGGTGCTGGGAATCAAATCTAGGTCATTTATCAGAGCAACAAGTGCTCTAAATAGCTGAGCCATTCTTTCAGCCTCCTTTGAGAGACTTTCAAGCTGTTTTTTAAAATTGTTTCCTATGATAAATCATACTTCAGTGAATACATGAGTATAAATATCTCCTGAAGACAGTGATTTCATTTTCCTTGTTATTCACTCAGATGTAGGTTTGCTAGATCATAAAATAATCTATTTTCAATTGTTTTGGATTCTCATAGCATTTTTCTAAGTGGTCATGCTAAAGGTTTTCTTCCTTTCACATCCTCATCAGCACATATTATCTCCTGTCTTTTGGGTTATAACTAACATATGCTATATGATGCTGAATTTATGGTTTCAGTTTTTATTGACTTGATAATGAGTAATGTTGAGTGTCTTTTCATAAACCAGTTGGCCATTTCGGTGTCTTCTTTATAGAAATGCATGTACAAGTCCTTTGATGAAGTTGCTTTAACTCTTTTCATTTTTTAAACATTAACCCTTAGTCAATGGATAGTTTGGAAATATTTTTCCATGGACTCTGGTCTCTGTTGATTATTTCTTTTCAGTGTATTCCTAGATTGTGGAGTATTTGGTTTTAATCTAAAAATGACGTTGGAAATTATCAAATGAGGTTTTCTACATCAATAATTACTGTTGCATGTGCTTTATCCTTTTGTTCTGTTATTGGGTATATTGCATTGACTTTTGAAAATTCACTGTTGAACCACCATGAATTCCTGAGCTAAGTCCAGTTGGTAACAGTATTGAGAGTTAAAGTGACAGAGCCTTTCATGACTTGCAGTTTGCATGTTTTATGCAGTGTTACCTCTTAGTAGGAAGGGCATAGTGGAGCAAACGTGTTTTCCTCATTGCCAAGGAATAAAAAATAGAGTTAGAGGAAGGGTGGAATCCTATCATAGCCTTCAAAGGCAGGTGTCCAATGACTGTAGTACCTCTCACTAGGTACACATTTCTGTTCCCCAGTACCTCCAAACAATCCCAAGACAGGGACTAAGCCTTTAGTAATGAACTTTAGAAAAACATTACATATACAAACTGTAGCAAACATGATATATAATGCTGTAAATTAGACATTTTATTCAGTTTCTTAGTATTGTCAGAATTTTTAAATCTATATTCATAAAGTACTGGCATGTAGTTTTCTTTTCATTTTTAATTTTTCTGGCTTTATGATTGCAGTAAGAGTGGCCTCATTGCCTGTATAAAGAATTATCTTCTAGATAAATAATATCTATAAACCAGTAATTTTTAAAACATAAATTTTACTGTTTTTAAACACATTTTGTTCCATATTTTTCAGAAGTGTAAGAATGCAGATGATCCCTAACTTATAATTGTTCATTTTGATAGTATGTGAGCAATATATGTTCATAGAAATTATATTTCATATTTTGAATTTTTATCCTCTCCTAGGATAAAATTTTCTCAGTGCCGGAAAGTGGCAGTGAATCATATCTCTTACCCACATGACATGGCAGGAAAGAGCTGATATGCTACAGTAGACTTTATTGCTAAGCTACAGTGTTTGGCAAATAAGGGGCATGAAATGTACTTCTGAATTACGGTGTTTTCAGGTTACAACACTTTTACAGGACAATAATCCCATCACTCTCAGAGGATCCTCTCTACATATGTCTAGTAAAATGGTTACTCTATTGAGAAAAATTAATATATCCATTGTCTCCCCTAATCACCTATTTTTACTCACTGTAGTAAGGACAGTTAGTGATAGTCCATTCATTTTAGAAAAATACTGAGTATGCTTAATATTAGCTCTAGGTATCATGTTGGACATGAAAGTTTCAATGTTTTATCATACATATCTACTTTTTATGTTCCTTTTTATCAAAAGCTCCCCATTTCCTTTTTGCACTCTAACTTTGGAATCACAGTTTTACCCTGTGGTTCCACACTTAGCATTTGAAGAAACCTATTGTATGTTCTTGGTTGCTTATCATTTACTTTATTGTAACCACTAAAAAAATCCTGCTAGTATAGGTAGTCCAGCTCTCCTTTGCTTTCCCTCCCTGGGGTTACTGTTGTGTATTGTACTTGTTTGTTTACTGACTTTAAAATTGTTTTTTCAGACAGTATTTTTCTTGGTGTAGCTCTGGCTGTCTTGGAACTCTCTCTGTAGACCATGTTGTCTTTGAACTCACAGAAATCTTCCTGCCTCTGATTTCCAAATGCTAAGATTAAAGGTTTGTGCCACCACACCCTACCTATTTAATGACTTTTTATTGCTTATTTTTATAAAGAGTAATGGGTTACATTCTTCCTTGTAATATCATTCAAGTCTTTTCTACAAGCCTTTTAAGGAAGACTTATGATTTGAAAATATTTTTCAATTATTTGAAGCCAATGAAAAGATATAAAAGAAAAGGGGAAAAAGAAAAAGACTATAAGAATCCTTGTCTTTGTACTCACTGGGTCTAAGTCGGTGTACTCTTACGTTTAGTTGGTTCATCAGTAACTCAGCCTTAGATTTTACTACATGAACCTGAAAACTTCTGATCAGGCAGAATTGAAGACTTTAGTTTGCTGAGCATGCGTGCAAATATGTGTGTGTGTGTATGTGTGTATTATGAATCTAACTTCATGCAGCTCTCAGTGAAAGTGCCTTACTGTTCTTTTTCCCCAGGTACTCTTCTCTATCTTCTTCCTTCTCTGTCCCCTTGTTCTTTTTTTGTTTGTCTAGTACTCACTCAGTCATTTGGGATTTTTATAATTGCTTTTACTTGTATGGGTGTTTTGCCTATACATGTATCTAGGAACCACATGTATGAAGGACCCACACAAGCCAGAGGAAAGCATCACATCCCCTGGAAAGGAAATTACACATTGCTGTAAGTCATCATGTCTGCTGGGAGCTAAATCCTGGGTCTTCTGCAAATACGGCAGGTGCTCTAACCCTTTGCTCTCTCCAACCTCAGTTTTTTTATTTCTTTCACGAATTAGTGGCTTGTTTATGTGTTTAATGCTGCTGGCAAATGTCACCAAGGGGTTACTGAGTCCTAAAGTACTAAAGGAGGGACTCAAAACCACAGTGCAACCATCTCCTCTCTCTCTCTTTCTCCCTGTCTCTCCTCACTTCTCTCTCCTTCCCTCCCTGCCTCTCTCCTTCCCTCCCCGCCTCTCTGCCAAAGAAAGAAAGAAAGAAAGAAAGAAAGAAAGAAAGAAAGAAAGAAAGATTCTTTCTTCCTTTCTCTTTTTTAAAGAAAAAAACAGGTTAATGTAGTGCTTTTAGTATTATCAGGCATTTGAACTGACATCTCAAGGTTAATTGTACCCTAGGGAGTAAAGGATGCTAAGCAAATAATAATGCTTTAATAATCTTCCACGATGTAGCCGCTTTCTTTTTTCCCTTATGGGATCTCTTGGTGGTAATATATAGATGCTATGTATCTATTAATTATGGTTAAGAAAATCCACAAAATGATCACCTTGAGCATACTCAAATATACAGTTCATTATTATGAATTATATTCATGCTGTGAAGTACATCTCCAGAAAGTTTTAATCTAGCTGAACTGTATGGCTGTTCTACTAATAAATAATGCTTTGGAAAGCTAATAAAAGGACTTGCTGTAAAGTCTGGTGACCTGAGTTGCATTGTGATGACTCACATAGTAGAAGAAGTGAATTGAATCAACACATTATCTTCTGACTTCCACACACATGATGTGGTGCATGGGCACTGACTCCCCATACAAAATAAATAGTGTAAAAAAAATCAAAGAAACAAAACAACAACCTCATTCCCTATCTTGGTCTCTGATCAGCATAATTCTATACTTACATGGATGAATATTTTAGATTAATGTACAAGTGGAATAATTCATCTGGCTTATTTCATCTTGAAATCATCATTCATTTTTTAGCACCTGACAGGAATCCTTCTTTTTAAGGCTCAACAATGTTCTATTGTACAAATGCAATTTTCATCATTATTTTAGAGTGTAAAAATTGTTACCTGCTGAACAGTTTCAGACAAGTACTTCAGGAGGTATTTCAGAATTCATTGCCACCTTAAGCAAGTCCTTCCATTTTACTATGCACTGGGAAATTCCTGAGACAAGTGGAAGTGTAAAACTTGATGACCCTAATTCTGTGAAGACTAAGGCTAATATGCGTGTGTGTGGCCTTATGTCTTACCAAAAATTAAAAGTAAAAAAAAATTATCCAATCATTTAAACTGAAAAAAAATCTCCCTGAACAGAAACACAGAGAGCAGATATATGTATGTTTGTGTTTTGGCTAAAGCACAGAAGCACAGTTTGGATTTTGGCCATTGTATATTTGAGCATATTGTAGTTGCCTTAATTTACTTTTACCTTATAAGTAGTTTTTTTATACTTTAGTTAAACTTATTAATAAATCCTGAAATATACTTTTTAGCCAGTTTTTATTAATTTGGGTTCATCATAATGGCTGTGGTTGGCACACATTTTACTAACCCAGTCATTTTATGATCAATCTTTACTGCTTGTTATCAATATAGTGTTTACTGTTTAATTTTTATCACTGCTTTGGTCTGTGGGGGTGTGGTTGAGCAAAGTGCACTAGTGCCTCATGGGCTTGATGCCTGCTCCTTTGGAATTCTCACTGGAATGTGGCTTCTGTGTAATCTCATTAAAACCTAATAAAAAGGACAAGAATAAATCTATATGTTTACAGAGCTAGAAAATTGCAAGGGGGTATTTTCAGTACTTTGATTTATATATTCAGCTACATTAATTATCTAGAGAAAGTTAAAATATTTTATAAACCAGTTTGGTAGTGCTTGCCATTAATCCCAGCACTCAGCAGTTAGAGGCAGGTTAGTTCAAGGCCAATCTAGTCTATGTACTAAGTTCTGGAATAGCAAGAACTTGACCATGGCTCAAAAACAAAACAAACAAGCAATTTATGAGTTAGATTAAAGCTTACTTCTTATTGATGCCATAATTAAAGGTTGTAGTTAATAGGATTATCCTAAATTAATGAACATATGAATTTTCTTGTTTGCTGCTCTAGTTGGCAGCATGAACCAGGGAGAACAAGGCCTAAAAATGAGGCAGACTAAAGTCTCATGCAATGGACAACTTTATTCAGAGCCTCAGACAATTTATATTCTGAGGGTTAAGAAAAATCACACGGACAAGCTGCATGATGTGGGATTTCCCTCTGTATGCTTGAATACCATTGATAAATAAACTGCTTTGGGTCTCTAGCAGAGCTATAGGGAAACAGAGCTAGGCAGGGAAAACTAAGCTGAATTCTGGGAGAAAGGAGGCAGAGGCAGAGAGAACCCATGGAGCCACTGCTGGAGATAGAGTGCTGAAAATTTGCTGGTAGGCCATGACCATGTGGTGATGCGCAGATTACTAGAAATGGGTTAAATTAAGAGGTTAGCCAATAAGAAGTTAGAGCTAATGGGCCAAGCACTGTTTTAATTAATATAGTTTTGTGTGGTTATATTGGTTCTGTGCGTCTGGGACGAACAAGCGGCCTCCTGCTACAACTGCATGTGGCAAAAATATGTTTTGCCATAGAGCATATATATAACAACAGGTGAAGTGAGAAACCCAAAAACACATTTAAAGAAAAATTTGGTGTTTTGAAGAAACCAAGGTCAAAAGACTCTTGTTTTCTTGGGATTTTCTCACAAGCACTCAGAATTCCCCTTGCATGACTCTATTCTTGAACTGTGTTTCAACAGATTTTTATTTTAATGGTTGATCAACATAAGCATTTATATAATATTAATATAAGAATGCATCAATGAGTCTAGAAATTTGAGGGAATGGTCTGAGGGGTTAAAAGATTAATTCTGCATGTATTAGGTGTATATATGTGGCCTGTGAGTATATATGTTCCTGTGTCCTAGTTATCTTTCTGTTTCTGTGATTAAACATAATAAGCAAAAGCACCTTGGGGATGAAAGGGTTTATTTGGCTCACACTTCCATGTCGCATTCCATCATTGTGGGAAGTCAGGGCAGGAACCCAAGTTGGAGCAGTGGCAGGAACCATGGAGAAATCCTGCTTACAGGGTTTGCTTCCCATGGCTTGCTCAGCCTGCTTTCCTATACATCCCAGGACTACCTGCCTAGAGGTCACACCACCCATTGTGGGAGAGGCCTTTCCAAATCAATTAATTATAGAAAATGTCCAACAGACACACTTGGAGGCAATTTCTTCAGTTGGGATTCGCTCTTCCTTGGTGTCAAGTTGACAAAATTTAACCAGCATGTGTTATGCATGTATGGGTTTGAAGTGCTTTTGTGTAAGTGTGGACTGTAAAGCTCTATTGTCCATTAAATAAAATGAGTTATCACCTAATGTTTTAAGTGGAATATTCATTTGAAGTTCAGCTATAAGATGATAGACTGTGAAATGTTTGATAGCTCTGCTGAATCTCATAATCCTTTAAATCAAAAGATAAAAAAGGATACAAACAGCAAATGCATGACACCATGTGTGATCATAGGATGATTGATTTTTTATGTTTAAGGGGAACATTTTATGAGTTTTTAATTAAATAGTCCTGAAAACATCCATTTATAATTTTTGTATAGAAATACTAAGATGAGTTTCTGATCTCACACTGGTTGGTAGATTAGGAAAATCCACATTTGAGATGATAAGTTTGTTTATAAGAGTTGTTTTGATTTAACGTACAATGTACAACCAACAATAATTATGCCTTTTTCATTAACTAAAAATAACTGATTAGTGTTCATGTAAAAAAGGATCCTACATGATAGAAAAATTTAGTGAATTTTGTACTTTATATAGGTTTATGTATATGCTTTGATGGACAAGAAATACATTTTTTAATTTTATTTTTCCTCATGTGTATGTGTGTATATCATATATATTTGGGTGCCTGTGGAGGCCAGAAGAATGCATTAAATACTTTGCATTTGGAGTTACAGGTGGCTGTGAGCTGCACCAAAAGGGTGTTGGTAACTGACCTTGGGTCCACTGGGAAACCTCAAAGACTCCCCCCAGTGACACACTTTCTTCAGCAAGGCTATACATATCATCCATCCCAAATAGTCCTACCAACTGGGGACCAAGTAGTCTAACATATACGCCTACGGGGGTATTTTCATGATAATGGCATGCACAATACATAAATGTGTATGGGAACAAAATACTTACACACATAAAATAAATAAGTGAAATAAGTGTAAAAAGTATTTAAATTTAAAAACCCATAAACATTCTGGAAGTGGTAATGGGAACATATGGAAGAAGTTGCATTGTAAAAATGCTCCTGGCAGTACTGATCTATTCCTGAGAGAATGTTGGGCACTGAAAACACTCCACTTGGAATTTGTTTTCTTCTTGGCAAAACTGGCCTTTGGGCAAGGAACTGCCCCTCCCTCGACTACTGACAAAATGTATGGTGTCCAAACTGCACAAGCAGGATACAAGCAAAAAGATTGCCAAACTTTGCCAAGACAGGGTAAGAGAGTTTTGAAATTTTTCCTGCCTCTGAAAATGGTCTGTCAGATACTCTAGGCCTTAGCCAAAGTTGGTTGCCCCAGCTTTGCAAATGAGACTCTGGGTGATTGCATAGGTAGCCAGGTGTCTCTGTCATTTCTTGTACCTTTTGGCAATTGCTTGATTGCACTTCCTGTTTACTCAGGTAATATTATTTCCCTTCTCAGATCTTCGATGGGGTTGAAGAATAGATAGCCATAATTACTTTCTTCACATGACTTAGCCAAGAAATTTTTAATGTAAGATTTAGACTCCTTAGGATTGGATAGCTATTGTAACATTTAACATGTTTCTTGTTTGATGTTGTTCATTCTGGTTGTAATTCTAATTTTTATGTATGTTTTTGCCTCTTCTTTTTCCTGGACAATGCTTGATATTTGTTCTTATTGTATATAGTTTTGTACTAGGCTTAGAATGCTCTTATTTAGACAAAAGGGAAAGGTGTTATGGGAACTTCTTCAGCCAATAATAGCCTTTAAGATACCAGCCCATTTGGGGCATGGTCTCATATACTATAAATGCAGAAGAAAAACTTGTCCAGCTCTCTTTGTTGCTGGATATGGTTCCAATTCCCAGTGAAAGCAGAGGACTGTGGGTTTATCCCCAAATAAACCTTTGTTATAATCCATTCCAGGCTATTGTGGAAGTTTTGTAAGACAACATTTAATCACCCATGTTTTGGTTTTGCTCTATCTTTTCTATGTTTAGGAGTGAATACTTGCCATTGTATTATAGTTTCCTACTGTATTCAGTAAGTAGCATGCTGTAGAAACTTATGACCTGTAAGTGATAAGATGCATCATGGAGCCTTGATATGTAGCAGAGTTAGATCATCTAGGTTTGTGTAAACCCATGCTGTTGTTTTCACAATGATCAAAGTGTCAGATACAATAGTTAAATGATTCATGTATCATATTTTTAAAATTCACTCATCCAACTTTCAACATCAGGGTTGCTACTGTATTTTTTTTCAATTAGGCTGAGTATTCTCAAAAAATTAACTAAAAAAAATTGATGCCATGTTTGTTGTTTCAATGAATTACTTTGTTATTGGGCTTCCTTAATCAAGCTTCAGAGAGCCTACTCAAATAAGGACATTTTATCTGCTTTATTCCTGAAAATCAACATCATAAATGTGACAATGTGTTGTATTTTTAATGTCCATTTATCTTGGCTGACTCTGTCTCCTCTAAACAAAAGTATATTAAATAAAAGGAAAATGGGGAGACACCCATTCAATAAGAAATACAACTTAATTTACATTAAAGGAAGCTTCTTTAAAGTAAAGGGGGAGAAAGCAAAACTATTCCCTTCTCCAAATAAAAGATGTACATTGAGTTGATATAGTCATTATACTGAATATGTGTGGCATCACAAATGAAGTTCAGGTAAGCCATACATACAAAGAGGTAAAAATGTGGTTAGGTCTAAGCATTTAGTTTTATATGAACATTAGCTTTGCTAACATTTTTTTCTTTATAAAAGCTCATATCAATTTAGGATTGTCACTTCACTGGCTTTGGATGTTAACTTCATATTGTATATAATCATACATATTCTTACTTAGTCTAAAGGAGAATATTTCTCTGATTCATTTCTAAATTCCCAGATGCTTACACATATGCTTTCATCAATTTCAAATTAACTGCTTTTGTTAGGCTGAAGGTTCAGATGATTTAGGTATTCAAGATTCTCATTTTTGCTGGGCAGGAGGAACAGGAGGATCAGAAGTTCACAGGGATCCTTAAATACATTTTGAGTCACAGGCCAGTTTGTGCTATGTAAAATGATATTTCAAAAAGTTTATTATTTCTATCTATATTCTATGTCTCAGAATTCCAATCTTTCCTTGTTTGGATACAGATACATAGATGTATAACCCTTTGAATACTGTGCACACTCTCCATGCAGCTTGGCAGACCCCTAAATAAAATCTGGTTTCGAAATTGAGCAGGCTTCATTTAACTAGAGATGAGGGTCACCTTTACCCAGTGGTTAGGGTAGATGGCAAAACAGGCATTTCCCTTGGACTAAAAGCATATGCTAAGGATCAAGCTTGAGACAATCGTATAGCCTGCATTAATAGTCAATAGTCTGAAAGCAATGTGAGGAAGCCAACTAAGCTCATTCTTTTCCACATCCCAAATACCATTTGATAACCTATTCAAAGGGCACAGATGTCTCAGTTCAGAGTATGCCAAAAGATAGATGACATTTCTAAAGGGATCAGATTTACTTCAAAGAGAATAGCAAGGCATTCCCTAATATGAAAAAAACCCTGATGCTCGTATTTTCAAATATAAGCAATCTGTAAGTTTACTATTTCTCAGTGTGATGTAACACAACATGGTCACATTAGAAACTGTCACCTGAGTCTCATTAATATGGCACCCACAACCTATCCTCAGAACAAAGATTTAAAGTGCATATACTTGATCTCCTAATTCACAGCAATGAGTAGAGTAATTAAAATGTATTAGGACCAGCAGACAGAGATAACTTCCTGTGGATGCTGAAGGGGGCAATAAGTTGGAGCCAGAGGGACACAGTATATAGTGTAAATATAATGCATTTTCCTAGGATATAGAATCCACATATTGTATGGTGTATTGTGTCCTAACAAGGTTCTAAAAGCTAGGTGAAAAATGTGGGCACTGACACATTGTGCATATAAAAAGAATATTGGTAAATTTTAGACAGGATTCAAAGATAATTTTGTTACATAGAAAGCATAAACAATTGGGAAGGTTGTCTTTTAAAATCATACAAAATCAATCATGAAAGTGGACATTTATTTAGAATGACAATTCATAACAAGAATTAAATGTTGACAATGAGCAAAAGTTTTAAACAAATTGTGTGTGCATATATATATGCATGTACATACATTAATTTACACAAACCACCACCATGTTGTTATACAACTAAATTAACCTCTAAGGTGAAAGATACATGGTTTCATTGTAAATCAAATACCAAAACTTTGCAAATTGTTTCACATAAACATATAGCCATGTGAAATGAACACAGAAGAAGAGCCCAAGAGTGAAAGTTGTCTCACTCTATGAGGTAAAAATGTAGACAGGTTTGTGTTAAGCCCTTAATACATCTTTTCACATCAAGTTTTTCTAAAATATACTAGCTTTTCTAAGACTTATAAAAAATCTTGTTTCAAGTTACAAGAACATCTGATTTTGTATACGTAACCATATACAGAATAACTGCCACATGTAGCAAGTAAAGAACTTTTGCTGTAACATTTTTTTCCCAAATTTCCAGATTCTGGTCCATCTAGTAGGTTGGAATGATTTACCAGTTGGCATTTATGTTATTGGAACCAATTCTATACATAACCTAGGTGCTAAAGCTTGCTTGGTTTGAGACAAATGGATTTGTAACTGGAGACAGGATTCTGAACACAATGCTTGCTTTTTCTAGTTTATACAAACTAGATCGACCTTGAAGCAGCAACGCTGGAGTATAGAGGGTCAGGACTGTTGATATGCTAATTATAACCATCTTCTACATGTGCTCATATAGCTATAGTAATAAGACAATTATGAAGATAACCAGAAGCTCATCTGTTGTAAAAATGATTCAGCATCAAAAAGACAGACACTCCTCAAACTGGAATTTCAGAGAAGTGTAGAAAGAACAATTCTGTTCATGGATGCCAAAAGTCATTTTTGGCATGCTGAGATGTTGTGTGTACAAACACACACACACACACACACACACACATACACACACACATACACACACATACAAACACAGATTACATGCAGATAACCCATATACTTTTTAATTTTAGATTGTTTCCTTGCAAAAGCAATTGTGGTTAGTTATGACATGTAGCAACATCTAGTCTAGCTTTGGTTCTATGATTTAGAGATAATTTGCCAAATAATAAATAGGCATGACAGGAAAAATAATTCAGCTATCTTAAGAGAAAACCTAGTATTTTATTTTAAAAATGAGCAAAAAAATATATAACTGATATTTGTTTTGGACATCTTTTCTAATTCTTTCACTTAAAATCTAACACCAGTGCAATTTTATCAAACTGAATGTGCATACTGTATTTACCTACACAGCAAAGACACAAAATATCATAGAACAAAATAGTAATTTCCCTTAAAATCACTTAAGAATTATGCATTCTAAAATGTATTTAAAAATTAAACTGCTAAAAATATATTGACAAAGCTGATTCTGAAAAAGTGCAAGAAAATAAAGATGGACATAATGGTATCTGGAGATCGCACAGATCTTCAAAAAATAAAAGAACTTGTGATTCAGTCTCAATAGCCTGCCTGCAGCAAGGTAGTCCTTTTGTCTGCAAGGTCCCTGGGCAGCAAGGGGCCCAGATCCTGTACCAGAAGATCCATCAGAGGGGTAAGTGGGTTCCTGACACACGGAAATGGAGCACAGACATTCCTCAAACCCCTAAATTTCTTGCTCATTCTGCAGGGGCTCCTAACCCCAGCTACTTCCCCTCTCTTCCTTCCTACCCCATCCTAGGGTGCATTCAGGCACCCCCTCCCTTCCCTTCTTCGGGGACATATCCCCCAGCTCAGGCTGTTTGGGTGCTGGGACAGGGTGGTGAGTGCAACTTGGCAGGAGTTCCTTTGTTTCAATAGCCTGCCTGCAGCAAGGTAGACCTTTGTCTGCAAGGTCACTGGCCAGGAAGGGGCCCTGATCCTGTACCAGAAGACCTGCAAAAGATATCCTAAGAAACCAATACAAAAAAGATAATGGAAACAGTTCAAGACTTGAAAACTGAAATGGAGACAATGAAGAAAA
>LOEQ01011755.1:52183-63484 GCA_001685075.1 Bramus lutescens
AAGGATACTCCGCCTCCAACCGTGCTGGAGAGGTGGGAAAAAAAAAAAACCCTCAAGGTCTTTGCAAGCCCTGTGAGGAAAGTACACAAGAAAAAAACCAATGCACAGCTCAAGAGAAGAAAATCTTCTTTTAAAGAACTTTGAAGTGTGGGGACCAGGGACATACTTTTGCTTTCCATTCAAATACAGGAGATAAGTGACCCCTGAAGGGAGAGAAAAGGGGAAGAGGCAGCTGTTATTTTCATATAACAAAGATGGTAGTTAGGATAGTCCTCACTGGGTTTTTGCTTGTTTCTTTTTGTGTTTTGTTTTGGATTTGTGTGTGTGTGTGTGTGTGTGTGTGTGTGCGTGCGTGTCCATCTCTTGTACTTGCTTCTCTTCCCCTTCTTCATCTTTTTTCCTTCCTCCCTTTTTCTCTCTTTATTTTTCTCTTGTAAGAGAGTGCAACTCTTGATGCTGCACACACCCATCTTACATTACATTTTGTGTATGGTGAGACACTGAAGATCCTCTACCATAGCAAGCTTCAGATATACATTATGCTACAGTAAGTACACTGTACATTAAGTCACTAGAATCTATTAATCTTATAAGTCAAAATGTGCACTGTTGACTAAGGCACAATTAATAAAAACTCAGAGAGAGAAATTGGGGTTCAACCTGAAGGCCAGAAAAGCAAAACAGCCAACCACTGTCTCTTA
The DNA here is from genome assembly GCA_001685075.1 of Bramus lutescens. Lineage (NCBI taxonomy): Eukaryota > Metazoa > Chordata > Mammalia > Rodentia > Cricetidae > Bramus > Bramus lutescens. Next base: position 52,885 of record LOEQ01011755.1, read on the forward strand.
CCTCTACCTCAGTCGGAAATGGTGATCCTGATTCCAAATATCTCAGATTGACACTGAGATTGAGAGCTGTTTCGCCCCATTTTATAATCCTCTCTAGTTCTTGGACTAAGGGCATGCACCATTACTGCCTGGTTTCTATGGCAAACTAGTGGGGCTACTGGGATTAAAAGTGTCTGTAATTGCTGCCTGGTCTGTAAGACTGGCCAGTACAGCTGTATTACTTTCCTGATTCCCATGCAAACTTTTTATTAAATATTTCTTTTAAAAACTAAGCAAACATAAGTAAGACAAAATATATAATACTGTAAATACAAATATTGATAAAAAGTCAGGTTCACACATAAGCTGTGACCAAAATTTCTGAAAATGTTTGAACATCACTGCCAAAAAGAAAGCATCAGAGAGACAAACCAAAAACAGTTAAAGCTTTCAGAAGAAAAAAGACATTTGACATGATCGTGGGGAAATGGCCTCCGCCAAAGCTTGTGGGGCTCCAGAGAGAACAGAAGCCGATCCCATGGAGCATAGGAAGTAAACGTTCTGAGTTTATTTTCTTTGAATTTTTATTTTTTTATAAATTTCAATTTACAAGTGTTTAAAACTATATGACAAAATATTACTACTATATTTATAAAATTATATATTTGACAGAAGTCAAATTATTTGAAGATGAGTGTCAAAAATTATTTAGATTGGTGTCAAGTAAATGTATGGAAACATAGGCCTTGCAGTCCACATAAGTCTTCTCAATTGTCTTCTCCTGGATTTGCAAAGTTTGGGATTTATCATTACAAAAAGAACCACCTCAGTTTCCTATATACTGGGCTCACTGATCAGAAAGGCTGACGAATTCAAGTATTCAAGGTAAGAATAAATTGAACCACAACATGCCAAGTCTTGGCAAAAATTTGCTTCTCTAGGAATTCCAAAGAGTGTAAAAACCATAAAAACATAGTATCAAACTTATCAAGTTTCATAAAAACAATCTTATCTACATTCTTATTAACAGCACTTCTTTTTGGAAGCTTAAGTAAAAACGATAAAATCAATATTGTGTATGAATCATTTTCTAATGTATTAAATGATTAATAATAATTTAAAATTTATATTTAGGGGCTAGAGTGGTGGTTCGGCAGTTAAGAGCACCTGTTGTTCCTCGAGAGGACTTGGATTCAGTTCACAGCACCCACCTGGTGGCTCATAACCATCTGTAACTCCAATCACAGGAGATCTGATGCTCTCTTCTTGCCTCCACAGGCACTAGACATACATGTATTGTACAGACATACATGCAGGCAAAACACCCATACCCATAAAAATGAGTTAATTAAAAAGTTATACATAAACTATTCTTTAATATGTATTTAAGTGTATCTATGGTTACATGTGTCTGTATGTTTCAGTACACACAAACAATGTATTAATGTACTACATATTTCAAAAACAATAGAATAGAGGGGGTAAAAATAAAGTGAAAAATAATCTTAGAATATACAATTTATTCTCATAATGAGAATAAATTTATTGTTTTTTTAATTCCCATCATAGTATTGAAATATTTGACATCTTATATGTGCTTAAGTCTTCAAGTGCTTTGCAGGTTATGGTGGTGAATACCTTTAATCTCAACACTCTGGAGGCAAAGGCTGGCTGATTTCTTTGAGTTCAAGGCCAGCCTTGTCTATAAAGCAGCCAAGGCTTTTATGCAGAGAAACCCTCTTTCAAAAAAAAATACAAAAGAAAAGAACAATTTTTTCAGTGTACCAAATTTAATTTATATCATTTAATTTTGACTCATGTAAATAGATTCTTCATTTCACAAAAAGATAAATTTTATTTGTTTTTGTGCTTGATTTTGTTCTTGTGCCCTGCTTATCTTAAGTATCATATTGTCATTGTAGTTCATGGCTAAAACTGTTTCTTGCTCCCATATAATTACTAACCAGGAGCTACACTGTTTAGATTTCTGGGTCAGGCATGTTCAGGGTGAAATGACCATAGATAACTGTTCTGTTCTCTGTGGTATCTATGTTCCAATTTTATTTGAGCAGCCGTCTTCCCCTAAGAGTCTCTTTTATTTTCTTCTTCTGAATTTGACTCTAAATTTAGAATAATAAAACTGTCAAGGTGTTTCTTACATTAAAATCACCTTTATCAGTTTCCAGATGGCTAGAAATTAATATAAAAGTCTCTTTCTCACCTTATAAAAAGAAAGATGAAAGATATACTTCAGCATACTTTGTGTCTTCCATATTTTTAATTAGATTCAAAGTATTAAAATGCTACTATCTGTTTTTTATATGTTAGGGAAAATATCCTATAAAGAGGAGAAAATCAGTCTTCTCTAAATTAATTTGTATAGCTAAAGGGTTATTGGTATACATATGCTTCAGTGATAGATAAAGACATGTTCTAATTCATGTACACAGAAAGGTACCATAATGTTTACAAATATATATGATTCCATTTCAAGGAAATATTATTCTTTGATTGGTAATTATAATCATGATTATACTTTATAATAATATTAAAAATTCTTAGTGATTTGTTAGCTCAATCTATAAAACACTCTGATGTTTAATTATGATAATTATTGCCTAGTTCCTTGGTAAAAGGTCATGACTAGGCCCATATGTTTATTCCTTATATCCAACATGAAAGGCAATTCTCCATTTTCATGTACTTAATCACTTTAATAAGTGAATCTGCGCCTGTCTGTTTTACATCTACCTATGTAGTTTTGGGGTACCTGTCACAATCTGCAGGACAAGGGCTGGGGTTACTGAAAAAGACATTAAAAAGTCTTAGAACCACAATGAAACATTAAATAAAGTATCTGTGATTCAGATATTCTCAGACTTTTGGAAATGAATCAGTTGTTATAGTCAAGATAAATGGAACAAGAATTAGTTACTTGAGTCTGAGGGAGAGTCAAATGAAAGGAATGATTAAAATGTAATTCTGATTGGTCATCCTGGGATGCTTTGCATTTCGTACTTGGTATCTCTATTCTGATGTTCCTATACAAGTTTTATCTTAAAAACATCCCATCTCACATTTTTTATTCTAGCTCTCAATAATCACATAGAACAGAAAAATCTCACTCTTTAAAGCTGTCTGAAATTCAAGTCATTACCCAAAAGACTATGGAAAGAATATTATATGACACATGCTGTCAAATCTGAAGATATACCAAATATTATGCTATTATCCATCCATCAGAACATGGTTGTCATGTTCTGAGCCCAACAATTTTTCACCTGAGTATCAACCCTGAAGTCTGCTTTCATACCAGGGAATCTGTTTTATTATTTTTCTTTGAGATCTCAAATGAGGGAGATAGGAATATATTTTGTTTATTGGACATTTGGTTTTACACTTTTTTAAAAGTTTGCCATTGGTTTAGTTGTCACTGCTTTTATTGGTTCATGTGTAGGAATTGCTTATATATTATAGGTACTAATCTTTTGTCAGGCTATGGCCCATCTGGTGTCTTGATTCCACTAATTGCAATTTTAAATTGATGTGATTATTTGATGCCTGTCTTATTTTTTCTTAGACTATAAGTCCGTGAAAAGAGGGACGCCCCTTGTAATAAATGCGGTATTTAATGCATGCCGGGAAGTCAATAAATACTTCTGGCTGAACAAAAAATAGAAAGGCTGCACATAAAAGTAAAGTTACTGAGTCTAAATTGACATACCTACTACCCATATAAGAACTGTAGTTGATAAGTTTTTTTAAAGGATTTCTAGGAAACTTATTTTGGCCTATTTACCAAGAAGTCTCTGTTTTATGATAATCAAAGTGTGTCTCTTAAACCAGTGGGTTGCTTTCATATGCAACCTCAGCATTCAGGAGGCAAAGACAAGAATTGTGAGTTTAAGGCCAGCCAGGGCTACCTGCTGTGATGCAGACCAATATGGCCTACAGAAGGAGACCTTGCTTTCCTCCCTCCCTGCCAAATGTCTCATATCTGGAAGATGAGAAGACCATGAAAGCTCCAAAAACTATGGGGGTTGCCATACCATAGTAATGGGCATAGAAAGCAAATGGAAGTAAATGGCCTGATTTATGTTTTCTTGCTCTGGAGGAGGAAATGCTAATAGAAACCACACAACACATGTCTGGAATAATAAGGGTTATTTAAAACAGAGATTCAGATAATTTTCACAATCTTTCTAGAAAAGTTATTGACATGAAGGCTTTATGGCACACACCTGAATTCCAAGCACTGGAGAGACTAAAGCAGAAGGATCATATGTTCAAGTCTTCTCTTAGATACATGACAAGTTTGATGCCACCCTGGGCTACATGAGACCTGGTCCCTCAAAAATGTTACTTCACTTAGTAAGGTATTTTATCAGTTCCATCAATGATCCTGAAAGGGTCATTCTTTAAAAATAATTCATTTTGGCTAGATACAGTCCCATCCTGCCTATTTACCATGCTTTCATTTTATTTATTTATTTATTTATTTATTTTTAGAGAAAACAAACTATCTTTTTTTCATTATACATACCCATCCAAGTTCCCACTCCCTTCCCTCCTCCCATTCCCTCCACACACCCTCCCACCCCACTCCTATCTATACCTCAGAGAGGGTAAGGCACGTTGCCCAGAGGAAGGACCAAGACCCTCCCCACTATATCTAGGCTGAGCAAGGTATCCCTCCAAAGATAATAGGTTCCCAAAAGCCAGTACATGCAGTAGGGATAAATCCTGGTGCCACTGCCAGTGACCCACAGTCTGCCCCAGCCATGCAACTGTCAACCACACTCAGAGGGACTAGTTTGGTCCTCTGCTTGTTCCTTCCTAATCTGGTTGGAGTGTGTGAGTTTCCATTAGCTCAGGTAGACTGTCTCAGTGGGTGAACCCTCATGGTCTTGACCTCTTTGCTCATACTCTCACTCCTCCCACTCTTCAACTGGACTTTGAGAGCTCAGTCCAGTGCCACATTTTCATTATCCTTTTATCAGTTGATGGACCTCTAAGCTGATTCCATTTCTTTGTCGTTATTAGTAGAGCACCAATAAAAATGCATGTACTGGTATATCTGTGTCAAGATATACAGTCTTTTATGCATATGCTTAGGAGTGGTAGAGCTAGAACCTATGACAACCCTATTTTCATTTCTTGGAGAAGCCTCTCCATTGATTTCCATGTGCTGTATCTGTTTATATGCCTACCAACAAGGTCTCAGAAAGTCAAGTATGGCATGTTTTCTTACATATACACGGCATGTTTTCTTACATATACACATCCTAGTTTGTAATACTTGCATATGTGTATTTCTGTGGGAGTGAATGTGAATAGAGGCCAGGAAACTGGAACAGACATATGAAAGGGAAACCAAGAGGTGTCAAGTGGGGATGGGGAGGGTATCAGAATACATGAGAATAAAAGTGGAAGAGGGAGTATTAGGGGGAGAATGGTACAAATGGAGACAGGAGGCACAGGGATACAGGTGAAGAATGGAGGGGGAATCAACTAAAATAAAATAGTATCTTACTATATATAATAATTAAAAAGAAATGTTAAAACAAAAATACAAGCAGTAGTATCAGGGCAGGTGGTTTAATCACAGAAGAAGGTTTAGTAATGCTACAATAAGATTTGTATATATTTGAAAATGATATGCATTTCATCCAGGGTATATAGGAAAAGATCATACTCTAAATGTCTAGATTAATGGACAAATTTAATTGTTATTAGTGAGATTGATTTACTAATTGGGTATAGTGCTACATTACTCATATCATTATTTGGGAGGCTGAAGCAGGAGTATGTTGAGTTCCAGGACAAGGGCTTCACAGCAAGTTCCCAGGTCACACTGAGCTTTATAGCAAAATACTCCTCAGTGCGCACAGAGAGAGAGAGAGAGAGAGAAAGAGAGGGGGGGAGACTACCCTTGTTAACAAAGAGTTCTAGTTCTAGGGCAGCCTGGGTACCATAGGGAAACCTTGTCTTAAGCAGGATTAATCTACTTGATATTTTTACTTGGAAATTTGTTCTAGGTGTTGAACACCGAGGGTCAATATAAAAATAATCATATGAAATGAGTAAGGATAAACTTTGCTGGTGGTAATAGCTCTAATAACAATACAAATAAGCCCATGTCTAAGAAGCCCCTTATAGTTAATTCTTAAATTAGTCAAACAATAACTTAAAATTCTTCTGAGGGAAAGAGACCAAAAATGTAGCTAACCTAAGGAATGTGCAGACCTCATCTTCTGCATCTCTGAAAATAATCCCCTGCCCCCACTCTGCTTCTAATCTCCATGAACTCTCTTTCATGGTTTCTTCTTAGCTGTTCCAATTACACAGCATTCTTGGGGATGAAAACTTTTTGTCTCAAGCCTTACCATTTGTTACTTGACTGCACTGTTTTTATCTGATATTCAGCATGTACTCTACTGCTCAGTCTCCTTTAGTTGGGCTGCCAAGAACATTATGTGTTCAAGACCTTGTGAACAGATGATTTCTTAATTACTGCAAAAATTTACCTTTTAATGTAAGCATCCCTAGTCTCCAAGTTTCTAGTCCCTCTGTTTCAGTATCTTTCCTGTTCTGGAATACTCTGAACTGTGCATCTGTGTATGTTATGGCAAGCATTCCTAGTCTCCAAATTTCTAGACATCCTATTTTGATATTTCAGTGCTCTTTCTGTTCTGGATTACTCTTTGAGATTTGTGCATGTGTACCTGCATTCCTGTGCTGCTGAAATAATAAAATAGGACACTGTTGGAGATAAATTTATGAAAAACAAAATTTTCTCAGGTTTTATAACAAACCATAAGTCACAGGACTCAACCAATAGCCAACACTGGCTCTAAACAAAGAATAGGACCATTAAAGTGCACATTGGCTAAACATGAACCTGCCTTAAGTACAAGAACAAGGAGAAATATGCTGTTGAGCTCCTGGAAACCAAGAAAATTCAGTTGATCCATGTGTCACTTCCAGAGCCAAATGGGGCCAATAAATCTCTGTCCGATATGCGTGACCAGGGGAGTGGGGAATAGGGTTCCCAGTGAGGACAGATAAGTTCCCAAGTGAATCCTCCAGCACCTGCTTCATTGGGATGCACTTTGAATTTCTCACATATGCTAATTGTGTTCTTCTACATTGCTACCAAGACTCATAGGTTGCTAGCTGGTAATGCTCCTGAGTTAGACTGCACCATGGCACTATCATACAACACATATTGAATTTTAAGTGTAACTAACATTGCTGAGCACCTAACAAGTGCAAGATCACAGTGCATATAATAATTGGCAAACCAAAGTCCTAGCTTTTGTCATACTCTGAGCATCCTGTGTTGTTCATCTTGGGGGATTCGATTCAATATGATATTCCCTGGAGGACTCATCACAGAATGACCTGGCTACATCAGCTATTTCCTTTATTGAATTTAAGTAGATCATTGTCTAGTGAGGATATACAGGGAACCTGTTCCCAAGGTCTTCAGTTTAGGTTGTGACATATGTGTTATCCTCCTTATGACCCATAATCTGAAAGTTACAACTTACTTCCCACTCTATCCCTAGATGCATCATCTTAAGTTCCATGATTCTTCCAGACTTGTTTTTATCTTCAATATGTGACTCATCCTAATACCTATTTCTTATTTTTGATAGAAGCAATGAAATCAATACTATTGTTTACATAAGAATCAGTTGTGTATGAATTTCAAGGAAACTTCTGCAGAAGAAGTGTAAGGAAAACTAATACTATGATATATGAAATCATGCTTAAAGGCAGTATAAAAAGGATTTATGGTACTAACTTATGTAGGTATGGGCAAGAAGCGAATGAAGGCAGAGCACAGATGGGAGGAAAGGAAAATTAAGCCCAAAGAAATAAAGCAGTTTGCTCTTATTTTTGGTCCACTGGTATATATGTATATAGACTAGAAATTTAGCATGGATTCTCCCCGATCTCTTGAAATCCTTACATCACCCAGTTGTTTTTAGTTCCTTATTCTGTATGAAAGCAGTGCTTTTTTTTTTTATAAGGCCCATTGGGTTATGCACTACTTATTATCTCATCTTTATTTATCTCTTCCTTTCTTCCTAAAACATGTCATTTTCAATGGGCACTACTTAAGTACATTAGGGTAAGGACAAGGCACAAAGGAAGAACCCACAAAGCAGTGGTGTATGTCCACAAAGGGAAAGGTCAGTGAGCATGCAGAACTAGTGAGAAGAAATAGAAAAGAATGGGATTTTACAGAAGAGGCCCCTCCTTTGACTGGTTAAAGAATGAGCTCCTCACTGGTAGTCTATCTTAAAATACAGCTTTGTGCATCTACACTCATATGTGTGAGGAAAGAGACGCTGCTGTCCTCAGAAGGAATGCATACAAGAGTCGTGAAGCTGTGGGAATGCAAACGTGAACTTCCGCTGCTTCCCTGAGAGACAGAGTTGGGACTGTGTACCTTGCTCGTCTGTCAGAGCATTTATGACTTCCCACCACAGATAGTGCCTTTCTCCCTGAGCAGGAACATGGAAGATCATGTTTCTACTGAGGAAATCACACTTTTGCTCAAGAGTCAATTCTCTCTGGCCCCTGCTGCCACAGTTCTTAAAATCATTGAAAGAAGAGGTGAATAGAGACAGAGAGAGGCAGACTGAGAGAGACAGGGCAAGAAGGATTGGAGTCAACCAGAAATGTGATCATTCTCTTTCTGACACCTTCCAATCTCTTAATGATTAAGTCTTCCTTTGAAATGATCGAACATAGAGCTGGCAGAGAAATCTTGGCAAGACAGTCTGTCACTTTTAACATAGAAGGGTAGAAGACGAAACGGGAAGCATCAGAACAATGGAATTTGCAGCAGTCAGCTGGCTGGAGTCCTTCCACTCAACTCTGAGAGAAATCATGAGTAGGTGAGGACAAGCTCTTCCAGTGTTGGCAATCCCAGGCCCTTGAGTACACAAGCCCTAATTACTGAGAGCTCCAAGCAAGGAGATCCAGGGCCATGTTGTCCTAGGTTTTAGCAGGCAGAGGCTTATGGCTCTAGGCAAGAGGGTTGGAGGTTTATTGCCCTGGACTTTAACCACAGGAACCCTAGCATTTGGCAACAGTTTTAATCCTCAAGTTCTAGCAGCAGCAAGCCAGTAGCAGCAACAGAAAGCAGCAAACAGCACTTGCTATGATTATAGCTCCTAAGCGGGTCTGAGATATTGGAACCTTCACCCCTTAGAGCAGTATTTTTCAACCTTCCTAATGTTGTGACCCTTTAATATGGATCCTCATGTGGTGCTGACCCCCGACCATAAAATTATTTTGGTGCTACTTCATAAATGTAATTTCACTACATGAATCATAGTGTAAATATCTGATATGCATGATATCTGATATGTGACCCCCCAAGGGATTACAACCCACAGGCTCAGAACCTCTGTCTTATCGTGACTAGTATTGCAGCTCGTAAGCCTCCAGTGTCTCAGCTCCGTGGTCTGTAATGCTTGGCCACTACTTGGAGTTCTTCCAGAGATCAGGCACCACAGTTTTTAATCTTTGGCTCTTTATGGTCTTCTGTATTAATTACTTTTCCCACTGCTGAGACTTAAAAACCTGGTAAGAAACAACTTCAAGGTAGAAGGCTTTATTTTTAGCTCATAATTCTAGAGGACACGGTTACAGTTTGTTCTGGTAGGGAAGTCATGGGAAGCGACTGGTGACATTGCATGCACAGGAAACAGAGAAATACAAATGCTAGTGTTTGGATCACTTTTTCCTTTTTATTCAGTCTGGGACCTAGGCCCATGGAGCTATCTACATTAAAGGTTGAAAGCCTTCTCTCTTCAGGTAAACTTTTCTAGAAACACTCTCAAAGTCTTATAGGTGTGTTTCATCACTATTAAAAATCTTATCAAGGTAATAAACAAGGCTAACCATCATAAGTCAACCTCTTTTCCAATCAATAACAATGTTTTTACATAGCAGCATTCCACTTCTTACTTCCAAAATCTCATGCTCATTTTATGATGAAAAATATATTTCCTCTGTCCCTAAACGTCCTCTTAGACTTTACCAGTTCTAATACTGTTTAAAAGTCCAATGTCCCAGCTTTCTGAGACGCAAGGCAGTCTTCTATTTGTGAGTCCTACAAAATTTAAAATAATTACATATTTCAAATATACAACAGTACACAGCAAACATCCTCATTCCAAAAAAAAAGGAGGAATATGCCAAAGAAAGATAGGACCAAGGGAAGACCAAACACCGAATCTTGAATCTATATGTCCAGCATCTATAGGATGTGATACAAACATCTGAGCTCCACCAGGCTTAGTAGCTCCATTCTTAGAGATCTGCTACCTGAAGTAGATGTCAACTCTCTCTTGGGCCCACTTGACTTCATTCTTGGAGTTGCCTTTGGTGGTTGTTTCATGGTCTCGGCTTCTTTGACATCTCCACTATTACACGAGATTCACTTTCAAAGCTTTACACAACAGCCTCTTGGGACATCTTTGTAGGACCTCCAACCCTGCCACACATTGCTTTGCTCGGCAGCCATCAGGAACTATGATTCCCTTAATGTAATGATTGTTCTGTCTCTTTAAGAGACAAGCCACGCCCACTCCCTCCC
>LOEQ01011757.1:2406-20402 GCA_001685075.1 Bramus lutescens
TCGACAGGGTCTTTCTATGCTTCTGGTGGGGTCTCCACACTGGGCCTGGCCCTAAAGGGAGGAATTCCACATTGTACTATATGATTCTAAGTCTAGACTTCAACATTGTATCGTAATATTTTAAGTGTATTATTCCATTTTGTGCTATAGGATTCTAAATCTAGAATTCCACAATTTACCATTAGTTTCTAGGTCTAGACTTTTAAAATTTACAATGAAGTTCTAAATCTAGATTTCCACATTGTTCTATAGGATTCCAAATCTAGATTTACACATAGTACCATAAATTTCTAATTCTAGATTTCCACATTGTACTATATATTTCTGTTTCTAGACTTACACATTGTAATATTTGATTCTAGGTCAAGACTTCCTCATTGTACTATATGATTCTAGGTCTAGCAATCCACATTGTACTACAGCATTAAAATCTAGTCTTCCATATAGTACTATAGTCTTCTAAGTCTAGACTTCTATATTTTACTATAAAATTCTAAGTCTAGATTTCATTATTGTACCATTAGGTTTTAATCTGGACTTCCACATTGTACTATAGGATTCTAAGTCTAGACTAGGACACTGTACCATAAGATTCTAAGTCTAGAATTTGACATTGTACTATTGCATTCTAAGTCTAGGCTTCCATATTATACTATACAATTCTAAGTCGAGAATTCCACATTGCAATATATAGGTCTAGAATTCCCCATTGTAATATAAGATTCTAAGTCTAGACTTCCACATTGTACCATTAGATTCTATGTCTAGATTATACATTGGAATATATATTTGGAAGTCTAGACTGCCATATTGTACCATAATATTCTAAGTCTAGATTTCAAATTGTACCATAAGGTTCTAAGAATACACAACCACATTGTACTATAGCATTCTGAGTCAAGACATCTACATTGTACTATGGGATTATAAGTCCAGATTACCACATTGTACTATGAGATTCTATGTCTAGAATCCCAAATTGCATTATAAGGTTCTAACTCTAAATTTCGAAAATGAACTATAGCATTATAAGTCTAGACTTCCACATTGTACCATAAGTTTATAATTCTAAACTTCCACATTTTATTATATGATTCTAGGTTAGAATTCTACATTGTACTATAAGTTTCTAAGTGTAGACATCTATATTGTAACCAAAATTTCAAAGTCTAGAATTCCACATTGTATTAAAGCATTCTAATTCTAGACTTCCACATTTTACTGGAAGATTCCAAATCTAGATTTCCAAAATTTATCATACAATTCTAAGTCGAGAATTCCACATTGTGTTTAAGAATTCTAAGTCTAGACTTCCACATTGTACTATAGGATTCTATGTCTAGAAGTCCACATTTTACTGTAATATTCTAAGTCTAGAATTCCACATTGTACCATAAGTTTCTAAGCCCAGACACCCACATTGTGCCAAAAGGTTCTAAACTAGACTTCCACATTGTTTTATAGGATTCTAAATCAAGACTTCCCCATTGTACTAGAGGATTCTAAGTCTAGATTTTTACATTGTACCATAGGGTTCAAAGCCTATATTTCCACATTGGACTATAAATTTCTAAGTCTAGACTTCCACATTGTACTATAGGATTCTAAGTCGAGACAAACACATTGTACCTTAAGTTTCTAAGTCTAGACTTTCTCATTGTACAATAGGTTCTATGTCCAGACTTCCATATTGTACTATATGATTCTAGGTCTAGATTTCCACATTTTGCTATAAGTCTCCAAATCTAGACTTCCACATTGTACTATAAGGGTCTAAGTCTAGACTTCTAGAATTTACTATAGGATTCTTAGTCTACTATTCCACATTGTAACATCAGTTTCTAAATCTAGAATTCCACAATGTAGTATGAGACTCCAAGCTTAGACTTCTGCATTGTACTATTAGATTCTAAGTCAAGATTTCCACATTGTACCATAAGTTCTAAGTCGAGATTTCAACATTGTAGTATGAGATTCTAAGTCTAAACTTCCACATTGTACCATAAGATTCGAAGTCTAGACTTCTACATTGTACTATATGATTCTAGGTCTAGAATTCCACATTGTACTATTAGATTCTAAATCGAGACTCCAACATTGTACTATAAGTTTCTAAATCTAGATTTCCACATTGTACTATAGGATTATAAGTCTATACTTCCACATATATTATAGCATTCTAAGTCTAGATTTCCACATTATACTATTGCATTCTAATTCAGGACTTATGTATTGTACTATATGATTCAAAGTATAGACTTCCACATTTTACTATATGATTATAATCATTTGCTTCCGCATTTTACCAAAATGTTCTAATCGAGACTTCTACATTGTACTACAGGATTCTAAGTCTAGTGTTCCACAGAGTACTATAGGATTACAAATTTAGAATGCCACATTGTATCATAAGTTTCTAAGTCAAGAATTCCACATTGTACTATAAGATTCTAAGTCTACACTTCCACATTGTACTTTCAGATTCAAAATCTAGACTTACACATTGTACTATAAGGTTCTAAGACTTGATGTACATATCTTACTATAGGACTCTAAGTCTGGACTTCCACATTGTACCTTAACCTTCTAAATCTAGACTTCCACATTGTAAGAAAATGTTCTAATCTAGACTTCCACATTGTTCTATAAGATTCTAACTCTAGACTTCCACATTGTACTATAGGATTCTAAGTCTAGAATGCACCTTTTACCTTAAGGATCTAAGTCTGGAAATCCTCCTTGCACTAAAAGATTCTAAGTCTAGAATTCCTCATTGTACCATAAGTTTCTAAGAATAGACTTCCACATTGTACTATAGGATTCAAAGTCTAGATTTCCACATTGTACCATAAGGTTCTAAGTCTAGACTTCCACCTTGTACTATGGAATTCTAAATCTAGATTTCCACTTTGTACCATAAGGTTCTAATCTAGATTTCCCCATTGTACTATAGGATTCCAAGTATAGACTTCCACCTTGTTCTATATGCTTCTAAGTCTTGAAATCCATACTGTATTATAGGCTTCTAAGTCTAGATTTCCACTTTGTACTTTAAGATTCTTTTTTAATTATTTTATTAAAAATTTCCACCTTCTCCCCTCCTCCCATTTCCTCCCATTACCCCCCACTTCCCCTCCCTCTCACTCTACAATCCAGAGATCAGTCAGTGTTCCTTGCCCTGTGGGAAAACCAAGGTCCTCCCCACTCCATAAAAGTCTAAGAAGTTGAGCATCCAAACAGACCATTCACCCACAAAGCCAGTACATGCAGTATAATCAAAACCCAGTGTCATTGTCCTTGGCTTCTCAGTCAGCCCACATTATCAGCCATGTTCAGAGAGTATGTTTGATCATATGCTCCATTAGTCACAGTCCAGCTGGCCTTGGTGAGCTCCCATTAGATCAGCCCCATGGTCTCAGTGTGTGGGTGCACCCTTGTGATCCTGACTTCCTTGCCCATGCTCTCCCTCCTTCTGCTCCTCATTTGGACCTTGGGAGTTCAGTCCAGTGCTCCAAAGTGGGACTCTGTCTCTATACCCATCCATTGCCAGATGAAGGTTTCCATCAGTCCCAGTCCAGCTGGTCTTGGTGAGCTCCTTTAAGATTCTAAGTATAGATTTCCACATTGTACCATAAGGTTCCAAATCTGAACTTCCACATTGTATTAAAAGATTACAAGACTAGATTTGCACATTGTACTATATGATTCTAAGTCTAGATTTCCATATTGTACCAATAGGTTCTAAGTCTAGACTTCCATATTATAATGTAAGATCCTAAGTCTAGAATTCCATAGTGTACTATAGGATTCTAATTCAATAATTCCACATTGTACTATAGGATTCTAGGTCTAGCCTTCCACATTGTACCATGAGATTCTAGGTCTAGAATTCCACATTGTACCTTAAGGTTCTAAGTCTAGTCTTCCACATTGTACTATAAGATTCAGAATCTTGATTTCCACATTGTACCATAAAGGTCTAAGTCTACACTTCCACAATGTACTATAAGATTTTAAGTCGAGGTTTCCACATTGTATCATAATGTTCTAATCTAGAATTCCAGATTGTACTATAGGATTCTAAGTCTAGACATCCACATAGTACTATAGGATACTAAGTCTAGACCTCCACTTTATACTATATGTTCTAAGGCTAGAGTTCCACATTTACTATAAGATTCTATTACTATATTTCCACATTGTATGATAGGATTCTAAGTCTAGATTTCCTCATTGCACCATAAGGTTCTAAGTCTAGAATTCAACGTTGTACTATATGATTCTAAGTGTAGATTTCCACATTTTACCATAAGTTTCCAAGTCTAGACTTCCATATTTTACTATAGGATTCTAAGTCTAGACTTCCATATTGTATTATATGATTTTAAGTCTAGATTTTCACAGAGTAAATAAGGTATTAAACTAGAATTCAACATTGTATTATAGGATTCTAATTTTAGAAATCAAAATTGTACAATAAGATACGAATTCCAGATTTCCATATTGTACCATAAGTTTATAATCGAGACTTCCACACTGTACTATCAGAATCTATGTTTAGATGTCCACATTGTACATGAATTTCTAAGTCTAGACCTCAACATTGTACTAAAGGATTCTAAGAATAGAATTCCACATTGTACTGTAAGATTCTAAATCTAGATTTCAAAAATATACTAATGATTCTAGGTATAGAAATCCACATTGTACTAAAATGTTCTAAGTTTAAGCTTCCATATTGTACTATAGGAATCTAAATCAAGACTTCCACATTGCACTATAGGATTTTAAGTCTAGAATTCCACATTGTACCATAAGGTTCTAAGTCTAGACTTCAACAATGTAGTATCAGATTCTCAGTCTAGACATCCAAATTGAACTTTAGGATTCTAAGTCTAGAATACCACATTGAACCATAAGTTTCTAAGACTAGCCATCCACATTGTATTATAAGTTTCTAAATCTAGATTTCCACATTGTACTGTAGGATTCTATGTCTAAAATTCCACATTGTAATATAAGATTCTAAGTCTAGACATCCATATTTTTATATAGGATTATATGTCTAGAATTCCACATTGTACTATTTGATTCTAGTTCTAGAACTCCATATTGTACTATAGGATTCTAAGCCTAGAATTCCACCTTTTAACATAAACTTCTATGTCTAGACTTCCACATTGTATTATAGGATTCTAAGCATAGATTTCCACCTTGTACCATAAGGTTCTAACCCAGATTTCCACTTTGTACTATAGGATTCTATGTCTATAATTCCCAATGTACGATAAGTTTCTAAGTCTAGATTTCAACATTACACTATAAGATTCTAAGTCTAGATTTCCACATTGTAACATAAGTTTCTAATCTAAGCTTCCATAATGTACTAAAGGATTCTAAGTCTAGATTTCCACATTGTATTATAGGTTTATATTTTCAGACTTCTACTTTGTACCATAAGTATCGAAGTCTCGACTTCCACATTGTATTATAAGATTTTAAGTATAGATTTCCACATTGTACCATATTGTTCAATGTCTAGAATGCCATGTTGTACTACTTGATTCTAAGTCTAGATATCCACATTGTACCATAAGGTTCTAAGTCTAGAATTCCACATTGTACCATAAGTTTCTAAGTCTAATATTCCACATTGTACTATAGGAATCTAAGTCTAGACTTCCACATTTTACCATAAGATTCTAATCTAGATTTCCACATTGTACTATGGGATTCTAAGTCTAGGTTACCAAATTGTATTATAGCATTCTGTGTTGAGAATTCCATATTGTTCTATAGGATTGTAATTCTACAATTCCACATCGTACTATAGAATTCTAAGTCTAGATTTTCACATTGTACTATAGGATTCAAAGTCTAGAATTCATCATCATACCATAACATTCTAAGTCTTGTTTTCCCATTGTACCATGAGATTCTAACCTGGATTTCCACATTGTACTATATGATTCTATGCATAGAGTTCCAAATTGTACCATATGATTCTAAGTCTAGAATTTCACATTGTACCATAAGGTTCTAATCTAGACTTCCATATTGTATAGTTTTCTAAGTCTAGATATCCATTTTGTATGATAAGGTTGTAAGTCTAGATTTCCACATTGTGCCATAAGGTTCTAAGTCTAGAATTTCACATTTTACTATAGCATTCTATGTATAGACTTCCACACTCTACTATAGGATTCTAATTCTAGAAATGCACTTTGAACTATAGGATTCTAAGTCTACTCTTCCACATTGTACCATACGTTTCTACTATAGAGTTCCACATTGTACTAGAGGATTCTTAGTCTAGAATTCCACATTGTTCTATAAGATTCTATGTCTAGACTTCCACATTTTACCATAACATTCTAAGTCTAAAATTACACATGGTACTATAGGATTCTCTGTCTACACTTCCACATTTTACCATAAGGTTCTAAGTCTAAAATTATACCTTGTACTATAGGATTCTATGCCTAGATTTCCTCATTGAACTATAGGATTCTAATTCTAGAATTCCATATTTTACTATAGGATTCTAAGTATAGACTTCCACAATGTACTATAGGATTCTATGTCAAGATTTCCACATTTTAGAGTAGAATTCTAAGTCAAGAATTCTACATTGTACCATAAGGTCTAAGTCTAGAATTACCCATTGTATCATTAGGTTCTAATCTAGATTTCCACATTGTACTATAAATCATAAGTCTAGAATTCCACATTGTACCATAAGGTTCTAAGTCTAGAATTCCCCATTTGACCATAATATTCTAATCTAGACTTCCTTATTGTACTATAAGATTCTAAGTTTTGACATCCATATTTGACAAAAGTTTTCTAAGTCTAGAATTACACAATGTACCATAAGGTTCTAAGTCTTGACTTCAACATTGTACCATAAGATCCTAAGTCTACAATTCCGTAAAGTACTACAGGATTCTGAGTCTAGAATTCCACATTGTTGTATATGATTTTAAGTCTAGATTTCCGTATTGTACTATAGGATTCTAAGTCTAGATTTCTACATTGTTCTCTAGGATTCTAAGTCTAAAATTCCCTATTGCAGTATAGGATTCAAAATCTACATTTCCACATTGTACCCTAAGGTTCTAAGTCTTGAATTCCATATTGTACCATAAGTTTCCATGTCTAAAATTCCACATTGTACCATAAGATCCTAAGTCAACAATTTCATAATGCACTACAGGATTCTAAGTATTGAATTCCACATTGTACTATAAGATTCTATGTCTAGATTTCCATATTGAACTATATGATTCTAAGTCTAGATTTCTACATTGTACTCCAGGATTCTAAGTCTATAATTCCCTATTGTAGTATGGGATTAATATTCTATATTTCCACGTTTTACCCTAAGGTTTGAAGTCTGGAATTACAAGTGTACTATAAGATTCTAAGTCTAGATATCCACGTTGTACTATAGGATTCTAAGTCTATACTTCCACATTGTACTATAGGATTCTAAGTCTAGAATTCCTCATTGTACTATACGATTCTAAGTCTATACTTCCACATTATGCTATAATATTCTAAATCTAAAATTATACAATGCACCATAACCTTCTAAGTCTAGACTTCGACATTTTACCATTAATTTCTAAATCTACAATCCCATATTGTACTACAGGATTCTAAGTGGAGATTTCCACATAGTACTATAAGATTCTAGGTCTAGATTTTGATATAGAACTATAGGATTATATATCTAGGTTTTACCTTGTACCATAAGGTTCTAATCTTAATTTCCACATTGTACTACAGCATTTTAAGTCTATATTTTTCCATTGTACCGTAAGATTCTATGTCTAGACTTAGAATCCTATAGTATTATGTGGAAGTCTAGATTTAGAATCCTTTAGTACAATGTCAAAATACAGATTTAGAAAATTTTTGTACAACATGGAAATCTAGATGTAGAACCTTTTATTACAAGTTGAAGTCCAGACTTAAAATCTTTTAGTACAATGTGGAATTCAGGTCTTATAAACATATTGTACAATGTAGAAGTCTAGACTTAGAAACTTATGGGACAATATGAATGTCTAAACTTAGAATACTATAGTCCATGTTGAAGTCTAGAATTCAAATATTATAGTACAATGTGGAAGTTTAGACTTAGAAACTTATGCTACAATATGGAAGTCTAGACTTAGAATCTTATTGTAAAATGTGGGAGTCATGACAAGAAACTTATGGTACAAAGAGGAAATCTCAACTTAGAATCCTATAGTCCACATGGCTGTCTAGACTTAGAACCATATATTACAATGTTTAAGTCTTGATTTAGAAACTTGTGGTACATTGTGGAAATCTTGAAAATAATCTTATAGTACAATGTGGAAGTTTAGAATTGGAGCCTTATACTACAATGTTCAATTCTAGACTTAGAACATCATGGTACAATGTGTAATTCTAGACTTAAAATCCTATACTACAATGAATAAGTCTAGACTTAGAACCTTAATCTACAATGTGGAAATCTAGATATAGAATCTTATAATACAATGTGGAATTCTAGACTTGGAGTCTTATAGTTCATTGTGGAAATCAGGACCTAAAATCAAAAAGTGCAATGTGGAAGACTAGACTTAGTATCCTATGCTACAAGGTGGAAGTCTAGACTTAGAATCCTATAGTACAATGTAGAAATCTAGAATAGAACCTTATGATTCAATGTGAAAATTTAGACATAGAAACTTATCATACATTGTGGAAGTCTAGACTTTGAAACTTAAGGTACAGTAGAAATTTAGACATAGAATCCTATAATACAACAAGGAATTCTAGACTCAGAATCTTTTAGTAAATGTCAAAGTCTAGCTTTAGAACCTATAGTCAAATGTGGAAATCTAGACTGAGAATCCTATTGTACTATGTGGATGTCTAGACTAACAATCTTATGGTACAATATTAAAGTCTAGACTTAGTTTCCTGTAGAAAAATGTGGAATTCTACACTTAGAATCCTATAGTACAATGTGGAAATCTAGATTAGAATCTTAAGGTACAATGTCAAATTCTAGACTTAGATTCCTAAAGGACAACATGGTAACATAAGTTTCAAATATAAACTTTCATATTGTAGTATAGGATTCTAAGTCTAGACTTTGATATAGTACTATAGGTCTATAAGTCTAGTATTTGTTATTGTCCTATAAGATTATAAATCTTGAATTCATGATTGTACTATAAGATCCTTATCTTACAATATGGAATTCTAGACTTAGAAGCTAATGATACAATGTGGAATTCCAATCTTAGAAACTTATGGTACATTGTGGAATTCCAGAATTGGAATCCTATAGTACAATATGGATATCTAGACTTAGAAACTTATGGTAAAATGAGGAAGTCTAGACTTAGAATCCTATAGTACTATGTGAAATTCTAAATTTTGAACCTTACTGTACAATGTGCAATTCTATACTTAGAATCCTATAGTACAATATGGAAGTGTAGACTTAGAATCCTGTAGTACAATATGGAAGTCTAGACTTAGAAACTTATGGTACAATGTGGAAATCTAGACTTAGAAACTTTTCATACAATGTTGAATTCTAGACTTGGAATCCTATAATACAAATTGGAATTCCAGACTTAGAACCTTATGGTACAATGTGCAATTCTAGATTTAAGACCCTATAGTATAACGTGGAAATCTAGACGTAGAATCTTATGGAACGTTGTGGAAATCTAGACTTAGAAACTTTTCATACAATGTTGAATTCTAGACTTAGAATCCTATAATACAAAGTGGAATTCCAGACTTAGAACCTTATGGTACAATGTGCAATTCTAGATTTAAGACCCTATAGTATAATGTGGAAATCTAGATGTAGAATCTTATGGAACGTTGTGGAAATATAGACTTAGAATCCTATACTACAATACGGAAGTCAAGATTTTGAATCCTCCAGTACAATGTGGAAATCTACACTTAGAATCTTATGGCAAAACGTTGAAATATACACTTAAAATCCTATTGTACAAAGGAGAATTATAGACTTAGAATATTAGGGTACAATGAAGAAGTCTAGACTTAGAATCATATAGTAAAATGTGGAAGTCTAGCCTTAGAATCTTATGGCACAATGTGGAATTCTAGACTTAGAGTCCTTTAGTACAATATATTATTCTAGAATTAGAAGCTCATTTTACCATATGGTATTCTAGAATTAGAACCTTATCATACAATATGGAAATCTAGGCTTAAAAGTTTATGATACAGTGTGGAATTCCAATCTTAGAAACTTATGGTACATTTTAGAATTATAGAATTGGAATCCTATAGTACAATATGGATAAATAGACTTAGAAAATTATAGTGCAATGTGGAAACCTAGATTAGAACATATGATATGATGGGGAATTCTAGATTTTGAACCATATAGTACAATGTGGAATTCTAGACTTAGAATCTTATAGGACAATATGGAATTCTAGACAAAGAATCCTATAGTACAATGTGGAAATCTAGAATAGAGACTTATGTTACAATGTGGTACAATGTGGAAGTATAGACTTAAAAACCTGTAGTACAATGCGGATTTCTAGACTTAGAATCTTATTGTACAATGTGGAAATTTGATAAGAAACTGATGGTACAATGAGGAATTGTAGTCTTAGAATCAAATAGTAAAATTTGGAAATCTAGACTTATAATGCTATAGTCCAATGTGGAATTCTAGACTTAGAAACTTATGGCACAATGTGGAAATCTAGACTTAGAATCCTTTATTACAATATGTTATTCTAGACTTATTATCTTATGGTAATAAGTGGAATTCTAGAGGGGGAACCTTATCAAAAAATATGGAAATCTAGACTTAGAAGGTTATGATACAATGTGGAATTCTAGATTTAGAACCTTAGGAACATTGTGGAATTTAAAATTAGAATCTCATAGTACTATAAGGATATCTAGACTTAGAAAATTATACTTCAATATGGAAGTCTAGATTAGAACTATATGGTACAATGGGGAATTGTAGACTTAGAAGTAAAATTTGGAATTCTAGACATAGAATCTAAAGTACAATGTGGAATTATAGACTTAGATCCTTATGGTACAATGTGGAAATCTAGACTTAGAAGCATAGAGTACAATGTGGAAATATAGACTTGGAATCTTACAATACAATGTGGAATTCTTGACTCAGAATCTTATAGTACAATTTGGATGGCTAGATTTGAAATTTATGGTACAATGTGGAAAACTAGACTTAGAATTTTATAGTGCATTTGGAAGTCTAGACTTAGAACCTTATGGAGCAATGTGGAATTCTAGACTCAGAATCTTACAGTACAATGTGGATATGAAATCTTCGAATCTTATAGTACAATTTGGAAGTCTGGACTTGGAGTATTTTAGTACTATGTTGAAATCTAGACTTTGAATCTTAAGGTACAATGTGGAAGTCTAGACTTAGATTCTTATAGTACATTCTGGTTGTCTAGACTTAGAACCTTATGGTACAATGTGCAATTCTAGACTTAGAATCTTATAGTACAATATAAAAATCTTGACTAAGAATGTTATTGTACGATATTTAAGTCAAGACTAAGAATCTTATGGTACAATATGGAAATCAATACTTAAAATCTTATAGTACAAAGTACAAATCTAGACTTAGAAGCTTATAGTACAATGTGGAAGTCTAGACTTCACTTCACATAGTACAATGTGGAAATCTACTCTTAGAATCTCATAGTAAAATGTAGAAATCTAGAATTAGAATGCTATAGTACAATGTGGAATACTAGACTTAGAAACTTTTGTTACAATGTGGAAGTGTACACTTAGAATCCTATAGCACAATATGAAATTCTTGACCTAGAATAATATAGTAAAATGTGGTAGTCTAGACTTAGAATTTTACAGTACAATGTGGAAGTCTAAACTTAGAATCCTAGAGCACAATGTGGAAGATTAGACTTAGAATCCTATAGTACAATGGAGAATTATAGACTTAGAATATTAGGGTACAATGCAGAAGCCTAGATATAGAATCATATAGTACAATGTGGAAATCTAGACTTAGAACCATATGGCACAATGTGGAATTCTAGACTTTGAATCTTATGGCACAATGTGGAATTCTAGACTTAGAGTCCTTTAGTACAATACATTATTCTAGAATTAGAATCTTATTTTACCATGTGGTATTCTAGAATTAGAACTTTATCAAACACTATCTAAGTCTAGACTTAGAAGCTTATGAAACAATGTGGAATTCCAATCTTAGAAACTTATGGTACATAGTGGAATTCTAGAATTGGAATCCTATAGTACAATATGGATAAATAGAGTTAGAAAATTGTAGTTCAATGTGGAAGACTAGATTAGTACCTTATGGTACGATGGGGAATTCTAGAATTTGAACCATATGGTACAATGTGGAATTCTAGACATAGAATCCTATAGTACAATGTGGAAATCTAAACATAGAATCTTATAGTACAATATGGAATTCTTGACAAAGGGTCCAATAGTACAATGTGGAAATCTATACTTAGAATCCTGTAGTACAATGTGGAAATCTTGAATAGAGACTTATGTTACAATGTGTAGGTGTAGACTTAAAAACCTACAGTACAATGTGGATTTCTAGACTTATAGTACTATGTGTAATTCTATACTTAGAATCCAATAGTACAGTATGGAAGTGTAGACTTGGAATCCTATAGTACAATATGGAAGTCTAGACTTAGAAACTTATGGTATAATGTAGAAATCTAGACTTAGAATCTTCCAGGACAATGTGAAATTCTAGACTTAGAAACTTATTGTACATTGTGGAAGTCTAGACTTAGAATCTTATAGTACAATGTGGAAGTTCGATTAGAAACTGAGGTACAATGTGGAAGTCTTGACTTAGAATCCTATAGTACAATGTGGAATTCTAGATATATAATCTTACAGTTCAATGAGGAATTGTATACTTAGAATCCTATAGTATAATGTGGAAATCTAGACTTATAATGCTATAGTACAATGTGGAATTCTAGACTTAGAAACTTATGGCACAATGTGAAAATCTAGATTTAATCCCTTTTTACAATATGTTATTCTAGACTTATTATCTTATGGTAATATTTGTAATTCTAGAGGGGGAAGCTTATCAAACAATATGGAAATCTTGACCTAGAAGTTTATGATACAATGTGGAATTCTAGATTTAGATCCTTAGGAACATTGTGGAATTTTAAAATTAGAATCTTATAGTACAATACGGATATCTAGACTTAGAAAATTAAAGATCAATATAGAAGTCTAGATTAGAACCTTATGGTACAATGGGGAATTCTAGATTTAGAAGCCTATGGTACAATTTGGAATTCTAGACATAGAATCTAAAGTACAATGTGGAATTCTAGATTTAGAACCTTATGGTAGAATGTGGAAATCTAGACTTAGAAGCATAGAGTACAATGTGTAAATATTGACTTGGTATCTTACAATACCATGTGGAATTCTTGACTTAGAATCCTATAGTATAATTTGGAAGTCTAGGTTAGAAACTTATGGTACAATGTGGAAAACTAGACTTAGAAATTTATAGTACAATGTGGATATGAAAACTTAGAATCTTATAATACAATATGGAAGTCTAGACTTGGAGTATTATAGTACTATGTTGAAATCTAGACTTAGAATCTTATGGTACAAGGTGGAAGTCTAGACTTAAATTCTTATAGTACATTCTGGTAGTCTAGACTTAGAACCTTATGGTACAATGTGCAATTCTAGACTTAGAATCTTATAGCACAATATTGAAATCTTGAGTTAGAATATTATTGTACAATATTGAAGTCTAGACTTAGAATATTACAGTACAATACGGAAATCAAGACTTAAAATTCTATAGTACAAAGTATAAATCTAGACTTAGAAGCTTATAGTACCATGTGGAAGTCTAGACTTCACTTCATAGAGTATAATGCGGAAATCTACTCTTAGAAGCTCATAGTACAATGTAGAAGTCTAGAATTAGAATGCTATAGTACAATGTAGAATTCTAGACTTAGAAACTTTTGTTACAATGTGGACAGTTACATTTAGAATCCTATAGCAAAATATGAAATTTTAGACCTATAATAATATAGTAAAATGTGGAAGTCTAGACTTAGAATTTTATGGTACAATGTGGAAATCTAAACTTAGAATCCTATGGTACAATGTGGAAGATTAGACTTTGAATCCTATAGTACAATGTGGAATATGAGACTAGTACCTTATGCTTCATTGTGGAAGTCTAGAATAAGAATTCTATTGCTCAATGTAGAAGTCTATATTTTGAACATTATGGTACAATGTGGAATTCTATAACTAGAAACATGTTGTACAATGTGAAAGTCTTGACTTAGAATCCAATAGTACAATATGGAAATTTAGATTAGAAACTTATTGTACAATGTGGAAATCTTGACATAAAATCTTATAGTACAATGTGGAAGTCTAGACTTTGAACCTATGACATGATGTGGAAATCTAGACTTAGAATGCTATAATTCACTATGGAAGTCTATACATAGAATCTCACAGTACAATGGAGAATTCCAGACTTAGAAACTTATGATAAAATGTGGATATCTAGACATGGAATCTTATAGTACAATGTTGAATTCTAGTCTTAGAACCTTAGGGTACATTGTGGACATCTAGACTTAGAATCCTATAATACGAAGTGGAAATCTAGTCTTAGAACCTTATTGTAAAATGTGGAATTCTAGACTTACAATTCCAGCATGCACTGCAGATGTCTAGACTTAAAATGCGATAGTACAATATGACTGTCTAGATTTAGAACCTTATGGTACTATTTGGAAATCTAGACTAAGAAACTCATGGGACAATATGGAAGTCTAGACTTTGAAACTTATAGCCCAATGTGGAAATCTAGAGTTAGAATCTTATGGTACAATGTGGAATCTAGACTTAGAATCCTATAGTACAATGTGGAATTCTTGACCTAGAATCTTTTGATGCAATATGGAAGTCAAGTCTTCGAACCGAATAGTACAATGTGAAAATCTAGATAAGAACCTTATAGTACAATGATAAGATCAAGACTTAGAACCTTATAGTACAATATAGAAGTCAATAAATATAAGCCTATAGTACTATGTGGAAGACTAGATTTTAATGCTGTAGTAAAATATGGAATGCTATTCCTAGAATCAAATAGTACAATATGGAAGTCTAGATTTAGAAATATATAGTACAATGTGGAAGTCTTGACTTTGAATTTTATGGTACAATTGGGAAATCTAAACTTGGAGTCATATAGTATAATATGGAAATCTAGAATTAGAATGTTATTGTACAATTTGGAAGTCTAGACTTTGACACTTACGGTAAAATGTGGAATTCTAGACTTAGAATCCTATAGCACAATATGGAATTATAGACTTTGTATATTATGGTACAATGTGGATCTCTAGACTTAGGATCCTATAGTACATGTGTAACTCTAGACTTAGAATCCTATAGTACAATATGGAATTCTATATTAGAACCTTGAGGTACAATGTGGAAATTTAGACTTAGAATCTTAGAGTAAAATGTGGAATTCTAGACCTAGAATTATATAGTACAATGTGGAAGTCTAGACTTAGAGTCTTATAGTACAAGGTGGGAATAAAGTGCCAGAAATCTATAGTATAATGTGGAAGTCTCGATTAGAACCTTATAGTGCAATATGGAATTCTAGACCTAGAATCAAATAGTACAATGTGCAAGCCTAGACTTAGAAACATATAGTAAAATGTGGATGTTTAGACTTAGAAACTTATGGTACAATGTGGAAATCTGGACTTAGAACTGTATAATACATTGTGGAATTCTAGACTTAAAATCCTACAGTACACTTTGGAAGTCTAGTCTTAGAGCCCTATAGTACAATGTGGAAGTCTCAATTAGGAGCTAGTGGTACAATGTGGAAATCTAGACTTAGAATCTTTTAGTACAATGTGGAAGAATTAATTTAGAATCTTATAGTGCAATGTGGAAGTCTAGACTTGGATTCTTATAGTCCAATGTGGAAGTCTAGACTTAGATTCTCATAGTACAATTTGGAATTTTATACTTAGGAGCCTATAGTACAATATGAAGTCTAGACTCATAACTTCATAGTGTAATGTGGAATTCTATACATAAAATCTCATAGTACAATGTGGAAATCCAGACTTAGAATCTCACGGTACAATGAGGAAGTATAGATTTATAATCCTATAGTAAAATGTGGAAGTCAAGACTTAGAACCTTAGGGTACAATGTGGAAATCTAGACTTAGAATCTTTTAACCCAATGTGGAAGTCTGCACTTGGAGTCATATACTACATCCTGGAAATCTAGACTTTGAATCCTATAGTACAATGTGGAAGCCTAGACTTAAAACCACATGGTACAATGTGGAATTCTAGACTTAGAATTCTATAGTACAATGAGGAAGTTTAGATTTATAACCCTATGGTACAATGTGGAAATCTAGATTTAGATTCTATTGTACAATGTGGAAGTCTAGACTTGGAGTCTTATAGTAAAATGTGGAATTCTAATCCTAAAATCATATAGTACAATATGGAAATTTAGACTTAGAATCCTATATTACTATGTGGAAGTCTCGACTTAGAATACTATAGTACAATGTGGATGTCTAGATTAGAACCTTATTGTACAATGTGGAAATCTAAACTTAGAGACATTTAGTACAATGTGAAAGTCTAGACTTGGAATCTTTAGGTACAATTTGGAAGTCTAGACTTAGCATCCTATAGTACAATTTGAAGTCAAGACTTAAAACATTAATGTCCAAGGTGGAAATCTAAACTTAGAATCTTATATTACAATGTGGAAGTTTAGACATGGAATCTTATACTACATTGTGGAATTCTGGAATTAGAACTTTATGGTACAATGTGGTTTTCTACACTTATAATCCTATAGTACAATGTGGAAGTCTCAACTTTGTATTTATGGTACAATGTCAAAACCTAAACTTAGAACCTTATAGTACAATGTGGAAGTCTAGACTTGAAGTCTGTTAGTACAATGTGGAAAACTAGACCTAGAATTATATAGAACCATGTTGAAGTCTAGACTAAAATCCTTTAGTACAATGTGGAAGTCTTGACTTATAATACTATAGTACAATGTAGAAGTCTAGATTAGATCCTTATGGTCCAATGTGGAAATCTAGACATAGAATCCTATAGTACATTGTGGAAGTCTCGACTTAGAACCTTAATGTACAATGTGGAATTCTAGACTTAGAATCCTATAGTACAATAGGGAAGTCTCCACCTCCTTGCGACACAGACATTAAAGAGTGTGGCTACAGCTCCACTTTACCTCTTTGATATTGATATATGCTTCCTTTCCAGTTGGAGTTGGGAAATTGAAAGTTGTTGACTTGAATTCACTCATTGGAGGAAAGAAATCCCAAACCAAACCAGAACAAAAAAACTTATTTATTTTATTATTTTCATTTTAATGTTTTTTTTTTAAATTTTGAGACAGGAGTTGGCTTTTTATTTGTGTATCAGCCATCTACCTCACTTCATTGCCCAGGACTTCTTTCTGAACACTTCCATTAAAATAGTCAGATGCCCAAAATATACTGCTGCTGTTGCAATTTTAGAAAAAAAATAAATTAAAATGCATAACCTGAGATAAAAAAGAAAAGAAGGAAAACAACTTGTTTTCCTTCCTTCCTTCCTTCTTCCTTCCTTTTTTTTCTTCCTTTCTGTCTTTTTTCTCTGTTTTCTTCTTTTATTTTTGTTTTTTTTCTTTTTTGGGCAGGGATTCTCTGTATAATACCTTTAACTCAATATATGAACCAGTCTGTCATCTTGGTGACATAATGGTTTTGTTTTTTCTTATTTCCCCTCTGTAAATTTACAAACCAACATTTCTTCTCTCTCTCTCTCTCTCTTTCTCTCTCTCTCTCTCTCTCTCTCTCTCTC
>LOEQ01011757.1:42237-53441 GCA_001685075.1 Bramus lutescens
CTTGCACAGACACACAGGTAAACAAAACACCAATGCACATAAAAATAAATAAATTATAAAAAGAAATGTAAGGAAACCTGGGCATCAACCAAAAAACCCCAGCTTTTCCTTGAACAACTGAGGAGAGGGTATCTCAACTGGTCCCATCCTATAGCCACACTGATGAATATCTTGCCTATCACCATAGAACCTTCAGCTGGCCATGGATAGAGATAGAGACAGAGACCCACATTGGAGCACTGAACCGAGCTCCCATGGTTCAAATGAGGAGGAGAAGGAAGGAGATCAGGAGCAAGGAAGTCAGGACCATGAGGGGGGCACTCACCCACTGAGACAATGGCGGCAATCAAATAGGAGTTCATCATGGCCAGCTGGACTGGGACTGATGGAGTAGGTGATCAGTCTGGTCTCTCTGAACGTGGCTGTCAATGAGAGCTGACTTAGAGGCCAAAAAAATGGATCTGAGTTTAGATTCTACTTCATGTACTGGCTGTGTGAACTATTCTGTTTGGATGCTCACCTTACTAGTCCTCGATTTGTGGGGGAGGAACTTGGGTATCCCACAGGGCAGGGAATCCTGAATGCTCTTTGGTCTGGAAATGGAGGGGGTGGGAGAGGGGGAGGGAATTGGGAGTTGGGCAGGAAGGTGGAAATATTATTATTATTATTATTATTATTATTATTAGTCTAGAATTGGAATCTTATAGTACAATGTGGAAATCTAGACTTAGAATCTTATAGTACATTGTGGAAGTATAAACTTAGAATGCTAGAGTACATGTTGAAGTCTAGAATTAGAATCTTATAATACATTGAGGAAGTCTATACTATGGACCTTATGGCACCATGTGGATGTATAATGTGGAAGTCTACACATAGAAACTTATCACAAAAAAGGAAGTCTAGACTTAGAATCTTATGGTACAATGTGGACGTCTAGACTCAGAATCTTATCTTACAATGTGGAAGTCAAGACTTAGAATCCAAAAGTACAATGTGGATGTCTAGAAGTAGAATCTTATAGTCCAATGTGGAATTCTAGACATAGAAACCTGTAGTACAACGTGGAAGTCTAGAATAAGAATATGATAATAAAATGTGGAATTCTAGACTTAAAATTTTAGAGTACATGTTTAAGTCTAGACTTAAAAACTTATAGTCAAATGTAGAAGTCGAGAATTAGAATCCTATATTACAATGTGGAAATCAAGACTAAGATGCCATAGTACAATGTGGAAATATATACTCAGAATCCTACTGTACAATTTGGAAGTCTAGACTTAGAATCTTATAGTACAATTTGGTAGTACAATGTGGAAATGTAGATTTAGAAACATATGGTAAAATGTGGAAGTCTAGACTTAGAGTCTTATTTACAATATGGAAGTCTAGACTCAGAATCTTATAGCACAAAGTGGAAGTCTAGACTTAGAATTCTATAGTACAATGTGGAAGTCTAGAATTGGAATCTTATGTTAAGATGTTGAAGTCTAGATTTAGAATCCTATAGTACAATGTGGAATTCTAGACTTAAAATTGCACAGTACAATGTGTAATTCAAGACAGAATCCTATGGCACAATGTGGATGTCTAGAATTAGAATCCTGTAGTACAATGAAGAAGACTGGACTTAGAATCTTATGGTACAATGTGAAAGTCTACACTTAGAATCTTATACTATAATGTGGAATTCTAGACTTTGAATATTATAGTACAGTGTGGAAGTATAGACTTTGAACCTTATGGTACAATGTGGAAGTTTAACCTTAGAATCTGATAGTACAATGTGGAAGTATAAACTTAGAATCCTACTGTACAATTTGGAAGTCTAGACTTAGAATCTTATAGTACAATTTGGTAGTCTCGACTTGGAATCTCTTGGTACAGTGTGGACATCTAGACTCAGAGTCCTATAGGACAATGTGGAAATTTAGATTTGTAATGCAATAGTATAATGTGGAAGTATAGACTTAGAACCATATGGTGCAATCTGGAAGTCTAAACTTAGAATCCTATAGTACAATGTGAAAATCTAAACTTAGAATCCTATAATACAATATGGAAATCTAGACTAAGAACCTTTAGTACAATGTGGAATACTCGAGTTAGCACCTTATGGTACAATGTGGAAGTCGACCTTTACAACCTTATAATGCAATAGGGAAGTCTAGACTTAGAATCTAACAGTACAATGTTGAAGTCTAGGTGTACAGGTACACATATACCTCACCTTATGGTACAATGTGGAAGTCGACCTTTACAACCTTATAATGCAATAGGGAAGTCTAGACTTAGAATCTAACAGTACAATGTTGAAGTCTAGACCTAGAATCTTATAGTAAATTGTGGAAGACTAGACTTAGAATCTTACGGTACAATGGGGACATCTAGACTTAGAATCTTATAGTACATTGTAGAAGTCTAGACTTGGAATTTTATTTTACATAGTGGAAGTCTAATCTTAGAAACTTATGGTACAATGTGGAAGTCTAGACTTAGAATCCTATAGTCCATGTAGAAATCTAGACTTAGAATCATATAGTACAATGTAGAATGCTAGACTTAGAACCTTATGGTACAATGTGAAGACTAGACTTAGAATCTTATAGTAAAATGTGGAAGTATAGACAAGAAAATTATGGTACAATGTGGAATACTACACTTAGAATCCTATAGTCCATGTTAAAGTCTAGACCTAGAATGTTATAGTACGATGTGGAAGTCTAGACTTGAAACTTATAGTGCAATGTGGAAGTATAGACTTAGAACCATATTGTACAATATGGAATTCAAGACTTAGAATCTTATAGTTCAATGTGGAAGTCTTGACTCAGAATTTTATGGTACAATGTGGAATCCTAGACTTTGAATCTTATAGAACAATGAGGAAGTCTAGACTTGAAATCTAATAGTACAATGTGGAAGTCTAGATTTAGAATCCAGTAGTACAAAGTGGAAGTCTAGACTTAACATCATATTGTACAATGTGGTAGTCAAGACTTCGAATCTTATGGTACAATATGGAAACCAAGACTTTGAACCATATAGTACAATGTGGAAGTCTAAACTTAGAATCTTATAGTACATTGTGGTAGTCAAGACATGGAGTGTTATAATACAATGTGGAAGTCTAAACTTAGAATCATAAAGTACATTGTGGAATTCTAGACTTGGAGTCTTATAGTACAATGTGAAACTCTAGACTTAGAATCTAGTAGTACAATGTCTATGTCTAGACTTTGAATCCCATAGTACAATGTGGAATTGTAGACTTACAATCCTATGGCATAACTGGGAGTTTAAACTTGAAATCCCATTGTACAATGTGAAAGTCTAGACATAGAAACTTATCATACTATGTGGAAATCTAGACTTAGAAT
Source organism: Bramus lutescens (assembly GCA_001685075.1). NCBI lineage: Eukaryota > Metazoa > Chordata > Mammalia > Rodentia > Cricetidae > Bramus > Bramus lutescens. The sequence goes on from LOEQ01011757.1 coordinate 45,618, forward strand.
CCAATAGTGCATGTGGAAGTCTAGATTTAGAATCTTTTAGTACAATATAGAAGTCTAGACTTAGAATCTTATAATACAGGTTTTAGCATTGACTTTGAATCTTATAGTCCAATGTGGAATTATTGAATTAGAAACATACATTACAATACATAATTCTAGACTGAGAAACCTACAGTATAACATGGAATTCTGGAATTATAGTCCTATAGTACAATGAGGAAATGTAGACTTAGAATATTATAGTAAAATGTGGAAGTCTAGACTTTGAGTTCTATAGTAAAATGTGGAAAGACACACTTAGAAACATATAGCACAATGTTGAAGTATATATTAGAATATTATGGTACAAGGTGAAATTCTAGACTTAGAATGCTATAGAACAATATGGAATGCTAGATTAGAACCTTATGGTACAATGTGGAAATCTTAACTTAGAATCCTATATTACAAAAGGGAATTCTAAAATTAGAATGCTATAGTACAATGTGGAAATCTAGATTTAGAATCCTATAGTACAATGAAGAAATTTACATAATTAACTTATGTTACATTGTGGAAATCTAGACTTAGAATCCTTGTATACAATATGCATTTATAGACTTAGAATCCTATAGTACAATGTTGAAAACTTAACTTTGAATCCTAATGCACAATGTGGAATTCTATACTTAAAATCCTATAGTACAATGTGGAATCTATACTTAGAATCCTATAGTACAATGGGGAAGTCTAGAATACAAGCTTATGATACAAGGATGAAATCTACACTTAGAATGATAGAGTACAATGTGGAAGTCAAGACTTAGAATCCTATAATACACTGTGGAAGTCTAGACTTAGAAATCTATAGTACAATGTAAAAGTCAAGAGGTAGAATCCTGTAGTACAAGGAGAAATTCTAGACTTAAAAAATTTTGTAGCATGTGGAAATCTAGACATAGAATCCTATAATATAACCTGGAATTCCAGAATAGAAACTTATGGTACAATATGGAAATCTATACTTAATAAATTATAGTTCAATGTGGAAGTCTAGACTTAGAATCTTATGGTACAGTGGGGAAGTCTAAACTTAGAATCCTATAGTACAATGTGGAAGTCCAGACTTAGAATCCTTTAGCACATGTGGTCGTCTACACTTAGATACTCTAGTACAATGTTGAAGGTAGTTTATAAACTTATGATACAATATGGAATTCTGGACATAGAACCTTTTGTTACAATGTGGAATTATAGACATAGAACCCTATAGTACAATTTGGAGGTCTAGACTTAGAAAATTATGGTAAAAGGTGGAATTCAATATTTAGAATCCTATACTACAATATGGAATCCGAGACATATAATCCTATAGTACAATGTGGAAATCTAGAATTTGAATCCAACAGTTCAATATTGCATTCTAGACTTAGAATCCTATAGTACTTTGTGGAAGTCTAAACTTAGAATCCGATAGTACAATGAATAAATCTTGATTAGAACCTTATGGTATAATGCGGAAATCTAGACTTGGAATCCTATAGTAAAATGTGGAAATCTAGTTTAGAAGCTTATGGTACAATGTGAAATTCTAGACTTAGAATCTTACAGTACAATGTGGAAATCTAGACTTAGGATCCTAGAGTACAATGCAGGAATCTAGACTTAGAATCCTACAGTTCAATGTGGAATTTGAGACTTAGAACCATATGGTACAATGTGGATTTACAGACTTAAAATCGTATAGTACTATGTGGAAATCTAGATTAGAATCTTTTGGTGCAATGTAGAATTCTAGACTTATAATCCTATAGTACAATGTGGAAGTATAGACATAGAATCCTATAATATAATGTGTAATTCTAGACTTGGAATACTATAGTACAATGTAGAAGTCTGGAGTAGACCCCCATATTATAATGTGGAAATCTAGTCTTAGAATCTTATAGTACAATGTGGAAGTCCAGATTAGAACCTTATGGTACAATGTGGAATTCTAGAATTAGAAACGTATAGTACAATGGTGAAATCTATACTTGGAGTCTTATACTACATTGTGGAATTCTATACTTAGAAACTTATGTCACATTGTGGAATTCTAGACTTAGAATCCCATATTACAATGTGGATGTCTAGAATTAGATTATTATAGTACAATATGAAATCAAAACTTAGAATCTTATAGCACAATGTGGAACTCTAGACTTGGAGTCTTATAGTACAATGTAGAATTCAAGACCAAGAATCATATAGTACAATGTGAAAATCAAGATGTAGAATCCTGTAGTTCATTTTGGAATTCTAGTTTAGAATCTTATGTTACAATATGGAAATCAGGATTTAGAATCCTATAGTTCATTTTGGAAGTCTAGACAAGAATCTTAAGATACAATGTGGAATTCTAGACATAGAATGTTATAGAACAAGGGGATTTTGAGACTTATAATCTTAGAGTAGGATGGGGATGTGTATACGTTGAATCCTATAGTACAATGTGGAAATCGTGACTTAGATTCCTAGAGCACAATGTGGAGGCCTAGATTAGAACCTCATGGTAAAATATGGAGATTTAGACTTAGAATCTTATAGTACAATGTGGAATTCTAGACTTAGAACATTATGGTACAAACAGGAATTCTAGACTTAGAATCCCATAATACAATGTGGAAGTCTAGATTAAAACCTTATGTTACAATGTGGAAATCTAAACTTAGAATCTTATAGTACAATGTGGAATTCTAGACTTAGAAACTTATGGTACGATGTGGAAGCCTAGACTTACAATACTATAGGGCAATGTGGATATCTAGACTTAAAATACTACAGTACAATATGGAAGTCTATATTAGAACCTTATGATACAATGTGGAAATCCAGACTTAGAATCTTAAAGACCAATGTGGAAGTCTAGAGTTAGAATCCTATAGTACAATGTGGAAGTCTAGACAGAGAATCCTATAGTACAATGTGGAAATCTAGACTTAGAATCCTATAGTACAATTTGGAAGTCTAGATTCAAACCTTATGGGACAATGTAGTAATCTAGACGTAGAATCTTATAGTACAATGTGGAATGCTAGACTTAGAATCTTATGGTACGATGTGGAATTCTAGACTTAGATTCAAATAGAACAATATTGAAGTCTAGACATAGAATCTCATAGTACAATGTGGACGTCTAGGCTTATACTCCTATAGAACAATGTCTAAGTATAGATTAGAAACTTATGTAACAATGTGGAAATCAAGACTTAGTATATTACCATAAAATATGGAAGTCTAGACTTGGAATCTTATAGTACAATGTGTAATTCTAGAATGAGAATCCTAGAGTACAATGTGGAAGACTAGATTTGGACCTCATGATACAATGTGGAAGTCTAGACTTAGAATACTATAGTAGAATGTAGAAGTCTATACTTAGAATCCTAGAGTAAAATGTGGAAATATAGACTTAGAACCTTATGGTACAATGTGGAATTCTCAACGTAGAATACCAGAGTACAATGTGGAATTCTAGAATTAGAAACCTATAGTACAATGTGGAATATAGATGTAAAACCCTATGGTACAATGTGGATTCTAGACTTGGAATCCTATATTCCAATGTGGAAGTCTATATTAGGAACTTATTTTACAGTGTCGAAGCCTATATGTACAATCCTATATTATACTGCGGAAATTGAGATTAGAACCTTATGGTACCATGTGTAATTCTTGACTGAGTATCCTATAGTACAATATGGAATTCTGGACTTATGGTCCTATAGTAAAATGTGGAAATCTAGACTTAGAATATGATAGTACAATGTGGAAGTCTAGACTTTGAATACTTTAGGAAAATGTGGAAAGCTACACTTAGAATCATATAATACAATGTGGAAGTATATATTAGAACACTATGGTAAAATGTGGAATTCTAGAGTGAGAATGCTATAGTACAATGTTGAATTCTCGATTAGAACCTTATGGTACAATGTAGAAATATTAACTTAGAATCCTATATTACAATATGGAATTCTAAAATTAGAATGCTATAGTACAATGTGGAAATCTAGACATAGGATCCTATAGTACAATGTACAAGATTAGATAATAACCTTATGCAACAATGTGTGAATCTAGACTTAGAATCTAATAGGAAAACATGGAATTCTAGACTTAAAATCCTTTTATACAATGTGGTAGTCTAGAATAGAACCTTATGTTACAATCTGTATATATAGACTTAGAATCCTATAGAATAATGTGGAATTATAGACTTAGCATCCTTTTATACAATGTGCAATTATAGACATAGAATCCTATAGTACAATGTGGAAATCTTGATTTAGAATCCTATAACACAATGTGGAATTCTAGACTTAAAATCGTATAGTACAATGTGGAATCTAGTCTTAGAATCCTATAGTACAATGTAGAATTCTATACTTAGAAACCTAGAGTAAAATGTGGGAATCTAAACTTAGAACCTAATGGTACAATGTGGAATTCTTGACATAGAAATGTATAGTGCAATAGTGAAAAAATTACTTGGAGTCTTTTACTACATTGTGGAATTCTAGACTTAGAAACTTATGGCACATTGTGGAATACTATATTTAGAATACTATACTACAATGTGGAAGTCTGGACTTAGATTCTTATAGTACAATATGGAATCAAAACATAGAATCTTATAGCACAATCTGGAACTCAAGACTTAGAGTCTTATAGTACAATGTGGAATTCTAGACCTAGAATCATATAGTACAGTGTGAAAATCTTGATGTAGAATCCTATAGTTCATATTGGAAGTCTAGATTAGTATCTTGTGATACAATGTGGAATTTTAGACTTAGAATCTTATAGAACAAAGGAATTTCGAGACTTAGAATCTTAGAGTAGGATGGGTATATCTATACATTGAATCCTACAGTACAATTTGGAATTCAAGGCTTAGAATCATATAGTACAATGTAGAAGTTTAAATAAGAAGCTAATGTAACAATGTAGAAATCTAGAAATAGAATCTAATAGTAAAATGTGAAATTCTAGACTTGGAATCCTATTATAAAATGTGGAAGTCAAGATTATCATCTTATATTACAATTTGAAAATCTAGACTTAGAATCCTATAGTACAATGTGGAATTGTAGACTTAGAATCCTTTTATTAATATAATATGCATTTATAGACTTAAAATCCTATAGTAAAATGTGGAAAACTTGAAATAGAATCCTTTAACACAATGTGGAATTCTAGACTTAAAATCCTATAGTACAATGTAGAATCTAGACTTAGAAACCTATAGTACAATGTAGAAGTGTATACATAGAATCCTAGTGTACAATGTGGGAATCTAGACTTAGAATCCTCTAGTACAATGTGGAATTCGTGACTTAGAACAATAGGTACACTGTGGAACTCTAGACATAAAATCCTAGAGTACAATGTGGAAGTCTAGATTAAAAACTTTTTGTGCAATGTGGAATTCTAGACTTATAATCCTATAGTGAAATGTGGAAGTCTAGACTTAGAATCCTATAGTACAATGAGTAATTCTGGACTAAGAATCCTCTAGTATAATGTGGAAGTCCAGGTTAGAAACTCATGGTACAATGTGGAAATCTAGTCTTCGAATCTTATAAAACATTGTGGAAGTCTAGATTAGAACCTTATGGAACATTGTGGAATTCTAGACATAGAATCCTATAGTACAATGTGGAATTTTAGACTTAGAATCTTATAGTACAATGTGGAAATATAGACTTAGAATCCTAGAGTACAATGTGCATATCTATACTCAGAATCCTTTAGGATAATATGGAAATCTTGACTTAGAATCCTTTAGTACAATGTTGAAGTATAGATTAGAACCTTATGGTACAATGTGGAAATTTATACTAGAAATTTACAATACAATGTGAAATTCTGTACTTAGAATCCTATAGTACAATGTGGAAGTCTAGTTTAGAACATTATGGTACAATGTAGAATTCCAAATATAGAATCCTATAGTATGCTGCAGAAGTCTAAATTTAGAATCATATAGTAAAATGTGGGAATCTAGACTTAGAATTCGATAGTACAATGTTCAATTCTAGATTTAGAAACATATGGTACAATGTAGAATTCTAGATTAGAACCTTATGGTACAATGTGGAAATCTTAACTTAGAATCTTATATTACAATATGGAATTCTAAAATTAGAATGCTATAGTACAATGTGGAGATCTAGATTTAGAATCCTATAGTACAATATAGAAGATTAGATAAAAACGTTATGTTACAATGTGGAAATCTAGACTTAGAAGCTTACAGTAAAATGTGGAATTCTAGACTTAGATCCTTATGGTGTAGTGTGGAATATTGATTTTGAATGCATTTGTATAAGATTTATTAATAGAATTAGAATCCTATAGTACAATATGGAAATCTTGACTTAGAATCCTATAGTACAATGTGGAATTCTAGACTTAAAATCCTATAGTACAATGTGGATATCTAGAGTTAGGATCCTATAGTACAATGGGGCATTCTAGATTAGAACCTTATGATACAATGATGATATCTGCACTTAGAGTGTTATACTACAATGTGGAAGCACAGAGTTAGAATCCTATAGTACAATGTGGAAGTCTAGTTTAGAACTTTATGGTACAATGTAGAATTCTAAGTATAGAATCCTATAGTACAACATGGATGTGTAAACTTAGAATCCTATAATACAATGTTGGAATCTAGACTTAGAATTAAATAGTACAATGTTGAATTCTAGACTTATAACCATATGGTACAATGTGGAATTCTAGATTAGAACCTTATGGTACAATGTGGAAATCTTAACTAAGAATCCATTGCACATATAAAGTTATATAAATCATAAAATATTCTGCTCTCTGGCTGGGGGGTGGTGGCACACCTGAAGATTCGATTGAACAGAAATATTAGATATATACCCAAAACTGATATTGCTGGTCCTCGAGGAAGATTGTTTCCTAGTTCTCTGAGAAATTGCCACACTGATATCCAAAGGGGGATGCACCAGCTTGCAATCTGACCAGCAATACAGGAATGTTCCCTTTTCCCCACAACCACTCCAGCATAAGTTGTCATCAGCTGTGCAGGACTGACTGTATGTTGACCTTCCCTTTCCCCCTACCCCATGGGGTCTTGATAGGCAGTGAGGCCCCCTGCAGGTAATCTACAGAGCCTCTACACCAGGCTCCTCAGGGGACCCACTCTCTCCCTTTTCCCCCAGCCCCAGGCAGCAAATAAGGCATAGGTGGTTGCCCCTCTAGTTACCAAGGACGTGACAGACACAGACATGTTAGAAACAGAGAGTAATGAGGAATGGTGTCCACTCTCTCACTAAAGCCAGGCCTTCAGTGATTGAAAGAATCAGAATTGGAGAGATGGAAGTTCTGGAGTTTCCAGAAAACACATAGTGGGTATCTAGTGCCCTCTTCTGGTAAAAGGGCCTAGATATGCATATTTGCTAATTTGTGGTTGAAGCTGGGAAACACTACCTTCTTGCTGAATTTGGAAAGCTAGTGATTAAATCATTTTCAGGTTTTCTAGAAAACAAACAAAGCAAAACAAAAAGCCCCTTCTTTGTTTTATTTCATATTTTATTTGATTTTTTTTTGAGAAAGGACCTGTCTTTTTATTTGTGTTTCAGACAAACTATTTCAGTACATGGCCCAGGACTTCTTTCTGAACAGTAGTGCTGCAAATACAATCTGAAAGGAAAAAGTAAACTTAAAATAAATTACCTGGCATTAACAAAGACAAAAAAGAAACAAACCCTGCATTTTCTCTTTCTTTCTTTCTTTCTTTCTTTCTTTCTTTCTTTCTTTCTT
>LOEQ01011758.1:4602-20424 GCA_001685075.1 Bramus lutescens
TATTTCGGGGTATAAGCTAGCTGTGCAGGAGCTGGGTGGGACAAAAAGCAGGCCCACTCACCTTATCACTACAAGTGGAGACTACAAGAGAGCCAGCTAAAGAAGTACTAGCGCTTAAAGGGCAGGAAACATATAATTCTCAAATAGATCATCTTAAACTTTTCCAATATAAGGATAGGTAGATTTAAGGTTAGTGCCCAGAATACTACCATTGTTTAGAAGACAGAATACTTATCTGATCCTTGGGTGGAGAGTCAGTGCTTGGAATCTGACTCCAGATCCCAGAGGTTCTTGAGAGCTACATGCCAAACACAAAAGCATATTTTAATTTAGGATATAACACAATGCTATCAAAAGTAATAAAATGTTTTGAAAATAATCAGCAAACATAACTGCATTCTGACTTTAAAGGCATTTAAAACTCTGAGTTCTACTAAATACATGACTTTTTTTCTGTGTGATTTGTTTTAACTGACTTTAGTGAACTTTTAGGAAGAGAGTTTCAGAAATCATGGGCCATAAATCTTTACTGGCTGGCGGATATGACAGTAAGTGGAAAAGGACATTCCTTTTTGGGATACACCTCAATTCTGTATTTTGCTGAAAGAAAACATTACAATGACAACTCTAATTCAGTTATGAATGATTGAAATTACCATTCCAGTTGAAATTCATACCGAAGTCCCTCAGAAAAAGTTAAAATCAATTTGAAACTACTTTCCCATCATATAACATGTAAATTGGACTGAACCTAGAGAAATAGTTTTATCTGAATTCCATTTAGTTTTTCAGATTTTGTAAGTTCTACCCATTATTTGTTGAAACTATTTTTTACTAGTCTCATTTCAAAGTCTAGAAATCTCAGAAATCGTTGTGCTACCACTACAAGTTTTTTTCGGTGGTATTGGCAATTGAACCCATTTTCTCAGGTAGGCACTCTCCCACTAGATTGCAACTTTGCTCATTTCAGCACTACTGTACACCAATATTTGTTCATCCAAGTAAGTGGCCTTTTAGAAGAAAAGAAATTCCTGTTCATTTGGAATCAAAAATTTTAGGAAAGATGTATATTCTGACCAACTCTTCTGAAATAGAACTGAGGCTCTAGGATTGTAATACATGAAACAAGCACAATCAATGCAGCAGAGACAGTACTTACCTATGCTGTGCAGTGGCCCACTTGCTACAGGATCCTTACAAATATGGTCAGTATCAGGACTTTCCAGAATAGATACCAGGTTTCCTGAGAAACTGAAGTATATCCCAATACGCATGAACCCTAATGCTATTCACCATCAAGATACTAACTTATTGTTTGAGAGGCTCTAGTTATGGCACTCCAGCTGGCTTCTGACTATTAAAGGACTACACATGATGCATCTAGATTCATCTATAGTTTTAAGAAACTCCTTACAGCCTAAAAAAATCTCATCGGAAAAGTACCATAGCTAACTGTTTTTCATATTAAACAGTTACTTCTAATGTATGAATGCCCAATTCCCCACTCTCCTAAAAACCTGAACCGTCCTGATTGTAACAGATTATCCAACATTTTTAGTTTATCTTTTATTTGCAAACACACCTGGGAAAAAACTGGAGGTAGAAAATAGATAAAGTACTGTTTGTAATGGTCTTAAAAGTTTGATTGTCCTGTGGTCAGGACAATCTTTACCTAGAAAATAAATATAAGTTAAACAATAAAGCCAAGCTAATTGGGTTAAGTATCTAGCGCTTCATTATTGATAAATGCATAAAAAACTACTAGTCACTAACCAACAATAAAAAATTTCCATTAGATTGTTATGTAGAAAAATTAAATTAGATTAGATCATTAGCATTCTGAAATAGTTGAGGTTCTGTCACTATTGCCTACATTTTCAACTGGAACTAGTTTTAATAAATAGCAAAACCTTTGATACACAACTGTGGAGAAAAATCAATGATACATGCAAAACTTCAACTTAATATATCAGGCAAATTCCTTAGACTTGCAGTTAGGTACTCCATTCCTGCTACCATGCTGCTTCAAAACAGAAATAAGTTGCACACATAAATGATGTGGGATGTGCTCCTGTATATGTGCTACTTTTATTGGTTAATGGATAAAGCTGCTTTGGCCTATAGCAAGGCAGAACATATCCAGATTGAAAGATATAGAGAGAGCAGATGGTGTCAAAGAGACCCCATATAGCCGCCAAAGGACAAAGACACCTGCACACAGGATCCTTACCTGTAAACCATGAGCCTCATGGTAAAATATAAAATAATAGGAATGCGTCAATTTAAAATATAAGAGCTAGCTAGTAATACACTGAAGTTATTGGCCAAACAGTATTGTAATTCATATAGTTTCTGTGTGATTATTTTGAGTCTGTGGGAATGACTGAGGGGTCTCCTACTACAAATTGGCTCCCAAATTTTTGGGACTGATGTCTTCCACCCACTTCAGGTCTGGGTGCTTGAATTGGGAGGAAATTAGTGAAGATAATGCCCATGGCTCATCATTTCTTGCCTGGGCTGGTGGCAGGATCATGTCTGATATGCATGCACAGGCAGGAGAACATGGCAGATTCCTGCAGCCATACACAAAGACATTTCTAAGCCATACAATGTGCTACATGGCAGCATTAGATTTATTTACATAAAAAGGCTTAATATGCTGCATGGTACTTCCCAGAGTTGAAGTGGTAAACATGACTTCCACCAGGAAGTCTCAGAGGCAGTGAACAGACCTCCACTAGGTGAACTGGGTGGAGTCAAAAGCAAACCAGGTTTAGTCCTAGCCATGCCACTTAGCATTTTAGGAAACAGTAATGTACAGAAAAGTATTATAGATACACAATAAAGACAGATTCAGATTCAGAAGAAAGAGAACTCTGAATGGGTCACAGTGTTGGGTAAATGTACGTAGGCTTGGGAGACATGGGAAAAAGAATATAGACGGTTATAAAAGGAAGTAAATAGTTTTAAAATATAAAGTGAAGTCTTCAGAGAAAAAAAGAACAGTCATAGATTTAAGGAGCAAAAAAAAATTAAGCCACATAAAGATAGAAAATACACAGAGAGTCTGATTATGTATATTATTGTATTTTCTTTAAATTTTTGACTGTGAATTAGTTAAGTTCAAAAAAACTTTTCATTGTACAGGCTGCTAAGCGAAACCAACATATTTATTTTAAAGGTATCTTGACTTCAAAATTTGGGTCTAAGAATATGTTGCTTTGGAAAAGAGGTTCTGCTTTTGTTTCCACAAAGGATGAAAACCTGCGGACTAATTCCAGACTAATATGATTCAATGGAACAAGACCCCATGAAAGGTCTCAGTAAACCCCCAAAATTACTTCATCTAATGAAAAGCAGGAAGAGTTTGGAGATAACCATGCCAAAATTCCCAAATATTATTTATAAATATTTGTTTTCATTTAGATGGGGATATGCTATAGAGATAAATACTTTGCATTAGTATGGATCTTGGCTATTGATACAAATTTAAAGACAATTTTGGTATAAGTATTTCTGCTCTTGATTAAGGTATCATTTTTGTCCAGCCCATTTAAAAATGTAATTTATAATTAAGAAATTCAGGTTAATAGATAATCATCTGTAATAGTCAAACTTATAGTCATGTTAGTTAGATTTTCTAGATGGACAAAGACGTTTTTCAAATCGATAGGTATTCTTCATACCTTTCAAATACTTACAGAATATGACATTTGAATGTTTTAAGAATTTAAGATTTTTCATGACAATGAGACTCATCTGCTCCTGGCAGCACCATTCTACTCTAGGAGGATGATAGACATCAAAGAGCCATTTGGGCAAGAAAATTATCTTGCCTGGACTACTTGACTGGACATGTAGAACCCACAGAAAAATATGACTATTGAAATTGCCTAAAGAAGGGGAGACAGTGTTTCAGGGTTCCTGCTTCATAAAAGAGTCTGCCAGACATTCCTCAGAATACAGAAGAATGTTTCTGGCAAACTGCCAAGAGAGGTGAAACAGTCTTTCAAATTTCCTACTTTATTGAGAAGTCTGCCAGATACTTTGGACTTGTAGGCTGAAGATGGATGCCTCAATGTTATAGAAGAACTTTGGGTGACTGTCCAGGTAGCAAGGAGTCTCTGTCAATTCTAGAGTTTTGGAAATGCTTATAATTCACTTCCTGTTTACTTAGGTAATATTATATCCTTCTAGAGTCTTTGATGGAGTTGAAAAACAGATAGGTATAGTTATATTTTCCTTATTTATGACAAAATATAGCTTAGATACAAAACTTTAGACTCACAAATATAGGGTAAATGATAGAGTATTTTCCTTAATTTACTTAATGTAAGTGAACTAAATATTATAACTATAGTTCTTGCTTGATAACTGTTGTATGTAATCTTACTATGCTAAAGATAAAAGCTTCCTTTTTATTTAGACAGAAAAGGGGAAGTGATGTGGGATATCCTTCTATATATGTGTTGCTTTTATTTGTTAATGAATGAACCTGCACTGGCCTATAGCAAAGCAGAATATAGCCAGACTGAAAGTGATATATAGAGAAAGTAGTAGAGTTAAAGAGACAATATGTAGCCACCAAAGGAGAAAGATGCCTGCAAACTGGATCCTTATGGGTAAATCATGAGCCTTGAGGTAAAATATAAAACAATAGGAATGGGTTAATTTAAGATATAAGATCTACCTAGTAATACACTTAAAATATTGACCAAACAGTATTGTAATTCATATAGTTTCTGTATAATTATTTTGGGTCAGTGCAGCAGGAAACAAACAAATTTTCTCTTACTACACATAAAGGCAAAAATTCAGATTTTTATTGACCTCTAAAAGGCTTATCTTGAAATCCTGGTCTGGTAGGGGAAAAGGATTAAATCCTTGGGGAAAAAGAACTAAGGTGACACTCTTTACAAAGCAGTGAACTTTCTTGGTCTTTTACTTAGGGTTATATCATCAGAGCATAGGTGGTATGGAAGAGTCATGAGAATATTTTTTGCCAAATAGTACATTATCTGTTTCACATTAATGAACAGATCCTGAGGAAAGCTGAGGAGCAGAACTAAACTCTGGTAGTAATGGTCTGAAATTTAGCATAGCCCTCTGCATTTTAAAACTCTCAGCTAAGAGGATATTCCTAAATGGTATAGTTAAGAGTCAAACAATATTTTGAGTAAACTAGATATAGTTTTCTTAAACCTAAAGCATAAGGAGAATGTATCTTTCTCAAGGCTAAGACAGGCGCTGGTGGTGCATGCCTTTAATCACAGCACTGGGGAGGCAGAGGCAGTGTTTAAGCCCAGTTTCATCTACAAGAGCTAGGTCCAGGATAGGCTCCAAAGGTAGAGAGAAGCCCTGTCTTGAAAAACAAAAGGAAACAAACAAAAAAATTTCTCAAGGCTGGTAGGTCTCCTTATATTTTGCATATTAAAGGCACATAAAGTATAAGCAATAGCCTACACTAAGATTGAATACTAATTAATCACATTCTTTGAGACCAAAAGATCTTATAGGATATATTAGCATTAAGAACCATAACATGGCTGTTATGGAAAAAGTCTTTGAAGTAACTCATCAAATTTAGCCATGTCTCCATAACACAGGTGTCTGAATTCTTGGATGTCCCAACATCTAACATGGACAACATAGAACAATTAAAGAGAAACTCCATTTAAAGTAGCCCTTTCTCTGACCCTTAAGCTTATAATAAATGAATTTCTTAAAGTCTTAGACTACAAAATTACTTTTTTACTTTTATCCTAAGCACAAGGGAAAGCCAGCAAGTTCTTCAGTATTTTTTTATTCCCCACAATCTAATCACTCACACAACAAATTTTTTCTTTTGTCAATGTAGCCAGGAAACTAATGATTAAAGTTTATAAATCACACACCATTTAACATTGTAAATGACTGTTAATACAAACCATTCAAGCAAAACTCTTCCCCTTGGATTCACTGCCACTGTAGAAGTACATTTGTTTCCAGATTAAGCTTTAGAAAGATTTCAACAGTTGTAACTCTAGAGAAAAAAAAGAGAATCTTTATAACATAAGAAAGTGATATTTTTCTTGAAGATATATATATACACATATATATACATATATATACATACATACATATATATATATATATATGCATTCGAGGTTTAATAGAAATTAAGCACTGTATGCTTTTTAACCTAGGATGTTTTTGTGAAACGCTGTAAAACTGGAAAGTCCCACAAACCCAAAATTGTAATCACTCAGCGTTACAGTTTTGTAAATGCAATTTACTATTAAAGCAAAGATATTACTGTGTCCTATAGTTTCTATTGCTGAGACAAAACATTATGACCAAAAAAGCAAGTTGGCAAGGAAAGATTTCATTGTCATCATTCCAGGAAGTTAGGCCAGGAACTCAAGTGGCAGGAACCTGAAAGCCAGAGCTGATACAGAAGGGTGCTGCTCATTGTCTTGCACCCACGGCTTTGATCAGGCTACTTGCTTATAGAACACAGGACCACCAGCCCAGGGATGGCATCACCCACCCTGGGCTGGGTCCTCCCGTATAATTAAGACAATGCCTTACCGCTGAACCTTATAAAGGCATTTTCTCAGTTGAGGGTCCCTCCCTTCAGAAAACTCCAGCTTGTGTCAAGTTGACATAAATCTAGACAACACATGTTGTTAGTGAGCTTCTATCGCTTCAACATTATTAGTTTATTTATGACTTTTATTTTTTTGTAATAGGAAATATCTGTTCTTATATACTTTGCTACTTCAAATGCATTACTTTTTCAAGTGTTTTAAAAATATTTTCTTTTATGTACTAACTTACTTGAGCTAAGAGTACAACTAGTTTAAATATTGCTGGGTCCTTGGATATATAATAATAGTCTTCATCTTGTTTACAGGGAAGATATACCTAATTAAAAATACTTTTACATTTCCTATCATACTAATGTAGTATATGTTAATAAACCCTAGACTCTCTTTCCTTTCTTCTTTCTTTTTCTTTTGGTTTCCAGAGCCAGATTGTCTTGTCTAAAATGTCCTGTGGGAATGAGGAGAGAACATGAGACACGAACAAACCCACCTGTACAAGTTTATTAAGAAGATTTGTGCGGACCAGCTCAGTGAAATGATGTGGACAGAAGGGAAGAGGAGAGAGCATGGGAATGGCACATTTAGCTTTTAAAGGTTTCCTGGCAAATGTGCATGAGGGGGAAAGACGTGGCCACGTCAGACGCTGATGAGGGGCAACGCTACGCCCTGTGCCTGTGTATGGGGACTTCTATGTCAGAAGTTGGTGACATAGATGGCGGGCTATTTATGTGTGTGCACGTGGGATACAGGTGCCGGCCTCAGAACCTGGAAGTGCAGCCTTATGGGTGGCTAAAGGAATTACAATGTCCTCCAACTCACTTTATAGATTTGGATGACCTTGAACTATTGATCCCCCTGCCTCCACTTCCCAAATGCTGGGATTAAAAGCAAATACTACAACATCCAGCAGTGCTCCAGTGAAAATAAAAAGAAAATAAAAACAAACAAATACTACAAAAAAAACTGTTATTTTCAAATTTCCTAGGCAGCTTTTACAGGTCTCTTTGAGGTAGAAATTCCATTTTAAGTAAAACTTTTTCAGAACAAAGCAACAACTTTATTTCCTTATGAAAAGGAGAAAAAGGAGAGAGCTTCAATGATTATCAAAGGAGAGGACAACTCAATGGCAACCTACACAGCAACACTGAGCTATCAACTCTCATTAAAATGTCTGCAATCAAAAAACAAATCAGAGGTGGAACTAGGCACAGCCTAGAGTACTAGATACTACCAAGAATATTCCATAATTAACACACATGCTGAAAACAGGAAATGGAAATGGTCAGCAGATTAAACATACTCAAAGCCAGTAGCATAGTATCTCAGACATGCAAAATAGAAAATAGTTTCTGGACATAAAATAGGAAAATGAATCCAAGACATACAACATGAAGACCATATTAGAACAATCAATCTGCAAACTTCTAATACGAGACAATATCATGAGATGAGGTCTCTATTTGGGGTCAGAAAAGTGACAGGCTGCTCTTTCTAGTTACTTTGTGAAAGGCTGACATTTCTTCAAGCACAATGTTTCTTTATATGAACTCAGATTTCTGTTCACTATTAGTATTGGCTTTTGTCTCCTATCCCTTTGTAGAATATCACAGACTCATGCACAAAAAAGTAAGAGTCTTGATAATCTACTTTTTATACTCTATATTATTATCAATATTTCATCATGAAGTTTAAAGTTATTAAATTCATGTACTAATCCCTAACATTTTAATACAATATGCTCCCAAACATTACTGTTTTCAATGCTAATCACATCTCAAAATGTTAAGACACTGGTGATTTTGTTGTTCTTGGACAGCTTGTAATACTTGTTTACAAGTACTGAAATATACATATATACTGTGAGATATACATATATATGTATGTATACATATATATGTATTCATATTCCTTAGAAACTTCAAAAGAAAACTGTCAATTTACATGGAGAAGGACAGAAGTGGTGCAGGAGAATTGTCTGTATTCTGTCAATCATGTTTTAAATAAATGCTTATTGGCCAAGCAGGAAGTATAGGTAGGACAACCAGACAGGAAGTAAAGGTGGGACAATGAGAACAGGAGAATGCTGGGAAGGAGGAAGCCCATTCTTCCCAGTCCTTCCCAGATCATGAAAGAAGCAAGATGTGACCTACCCTACCAATAAAGGTAGTGAACCTTGTGGCTAACATATACTAGAATAATGGGCTTGTATACGTTATAAGAGCTAATATGAAGCCTGAGCTAATGGGCCAATCAATTTATATCTAATGTAGACTTCTGTGTGATATGTTGGGGCTAAATGGCTGTAGGAATTGGCAGGAAAGAAACCCCAACAAGCAGCCCGGCCCTCATGCTACACAGAAGGCACAACTACAGATGGAGGCACAACTCTTAAATTACAGTTTTGCTTCTATTAAGAAGAAAACCATGGCAAGACGTGAAGATGGAAATGTATCACAAAATAGGCAACTACAGCTGGAATCTACACAGATTGTCAAATGCCATCTGGTGTTAACAGTGTGGGATGTATGAGCAGCTTTGGAAAAATTACTCAACACTTGAAGTTTCAAGCAAAATTCCTGAAACGTTTGTGACAAATGAATAGCCCTTCCTTATGATGACAGTCTCTGCCCATGGACTTATCCAACATTGTTGCCCAAGGGTAGGATAAAGGATGACACAGGTATCTGTGAGACTCTCAACCACCAACTAGCTTCCATTGTCATCTGAATAAAAGTGTCAGTGACTGGGGTACTCTAAGAGAAAATTTTGGATTATATTTTTGTTTCATTGATGCAGGGTTTCACAATTATCCAAACAGGCATTTAACTTGTGCCCAATCCTCCTGTCTTCTCTCCAAAATATTATGGTTACAGATGTGGGCTACCAAGTCCAGCAATTTAGAGTGTCTTTAGCTACTTATTTCTGCATTGTTTTGAATCAATATTTGCTCTCAGCAGAGGGTTATTTATATTAATCGTTTTATGAAAAAAGTTTTCATTTTTAAAACAAATTGAAATTAGTTGCCAAATCTGACTAATTATTAGAATTCTCAATGCTTCCTCATTTTGATCATTTCTATGACTCAACTTCACAGTATCTGCAACACTGGAAAATCATTCCAGAAATTAGCTCCAATAGTGTGTATTCCTAATTCATCCAGCAAGCTTAAAGTTCTGTCTCTCTTGACAACCACTGCGAACAGTGGTTTCATCACATGTAAAAACCTGCCATCCCATTTAATAGGCTGTGTTGATTTGAAAGCAAAGTCACATTTCCGCTAGTTTTGTTAATACCCACACGCAGGTCCTTAATTTCCTTTAAATTTATGATGACCGCAACAACATCTACACATTTTATTGGATGTGCTTTTTTCTTATTTAAAGTTTTGTTCAGAACCAAAGTNTTTTTTTTTTTTTCAAAATTAAAGTAAACCAACAACAGGAATGGAAACTGCTTCTGTGGCCCATTTTCTTACAAGAAAGTTCAATTCCAACTGGGACAATTTATCTGAGTTTCAGAATTTAACTCTAACATACATTGGACCCTTAAAAAATAAACATCTAAATGCACATTGGGGTTGAAGGAGAATTTATTCATGCTTTTATTAATACTGCAACTACATAAGGTAAATGTTCTAAAGGAGATCTTTGCTTCTCTCTCTTAGAAGAGAAGATTTATATGCCAAGTGTTAATTTTCTCTTAATTGCTGTATGTCCAAAGTCAAAGGCAAATTATACTGTAGAGCCCATCACATTTCCCCAAGTAAAAAGCATATATGCCATTTTCCTTCCAGTCTTAGCCACATTGAAATCCAGTCTCACATAATATATTTGATTCACCAGGAAAAGAATGTAAAAGAATTAAATTACTGGGAGTGATGAGTTGAATAAGCATTGCTCCCATAGACTCTTGTGTTTGAATGCTTATACTTAGGGAATGACACCCTTAGGAGGTGTGCCTTTTTTGGTGAAGGAATGGCCTTTATGAATGAAATGTGTTACTGTAGGGGTAGACTTTGAGGTCTCAGATGTTGAAGCTAGACCTAGTGTGGCATTCATCTCTGCTGCCTACTGATCAAGACAGAATTCTCAGCAATTTCTCCAGGACCATGTTGGCCTACATGATGCCATATTTCCTTCCATGTTGACAATGTACCAAACTTCTGATACTTTAACCAGTGAAAATTAAAAATGTTCCTATATAAGAGTAGCCTTGGTCATGGTGTATCTTTTCACAGCAATAGAAACCCTGATTAAGAGAGTGTACTCAATATTTTTGTTTTCTGTTTTTGAGGTATAAGCTCATCATGTGTCCCAAGCTGATCCTCAACTTCTGATTTTCCTGCTTTGACCTCCCAAGCACTGAAGGTATGATTAAAACATCACCACATCTAGCCTATTTTATATTACTATTCTGAGGTAATCCAAAGGCTCAGATGGTCTGTCCTGAGAATAATGAAAAATTCAAAACAAAACAGGTAAAACTCAAACATTTAAACCTATCAAGTTGTCCAAAGTCTCTTAAAACAAATTCTATCTTCTTCAACAAGAAAATATCTTTTAAAAATGAGAATTTTCATAACCAAAAGAAGGAATCTGCACTGGTTTTACTCCCTAAGTCTGAAACCAGCCATTGTATTATGTTGTTCTCATTTATCATATCAAAGATTTTTTTTGTTCATGTAGAGACATGTAACCTCTCAACATTCTTTTACATAAAATTCTATTTAATATATTAAATTTAACACTCCAGTCTCAGCTATGCTTATATTATTATTAAAATTAGAAGCTATTTAAAAAACAAAACAACAAGAACAACAACAACAAAATTTGAATTCCACACTTGGCATTTGCTCTTCTTGTTTAGGCTCTTCAGAAGGAAAGAATGCATACCTCACAACCCAAGCACCTGTTTCAATTTAAATATCTTTCTTACACTTGAAAATGGTGTCTTTCTAATTAGACAAGCTGCAACAGCAGAGCCATGGCAGTTGGAGCTCTTCTTCCTGAAGTCAACAGGACCACTGCATCCTTATGGCTTCTCTGTGTTGAATCTGGGTGGATAAAAAAAAAAACAGTATTTCTATTCTGAACCATGTTTGTAATGTATGTAAAGACATTCAGTTTTCAAAAGGGGAAGTGTCTAAATAAGGAACCAGGACAACCCGATCTGAAGACAGCAGAGAAATTCTGCCAAATCCTGAGTTCAAAATTCTTAACTAAGTATAAAAGCACTTCAAGTTAAGAAAATATTCATCCCGTGTGATAAGGATCATCATATGGTCCAGTATATGCACTCTGCCTTTCATGGACAGCCTTAAATCCACAATTTCACCCTTCTCTTTAGTGGACAGTATAGACATTAACATGAACTTCAAAGTATACTATGGAACTGCAGCAATAAAAATAGCTTGGTATTGGCATAAAAACAGATATGAGGACCAATGAAATTGAATTGAAGATCTGAACATTAATCCACACAACTATAAACATCTGTTTTTTTAAAAAGAGTCTAAAATTATACAATGGAAAAAAGAAAGCATATTCAACAAATGGTGCATAACTGGAAATCAGCATGTAGAATGCAAATAGGTCCATATCTTTCACCATGTATGAAACTCAAGTACAAATGGATCAAAGATCTCATCAGAAAACAAATCACACTGAATCTCATATAAGAGAAAATAGAAAATAGCCTTGAATGCATAGACACAGGAGACTACATCCTAAATACATCTTTTGTAGAACAGACACTGAGAACAACAATTAATAAATGGGACCTGATTAAGCTAAGAAGGTCTGTTAAGCAAAGGGCACAGTCAACAAGGCAAAAGGGAAATCTACAGAATGGGAAAAGTTCTTTACCAACCCTATATTTGACAAAGAATTAATCTCCAAAATATACAAAGATCTCAAGAAACTAGACATCAAAATAGCAAATCATTCAATAAAAAATGGGGCATAGAACTAGGTTGAGAATGCTCAACAGAGCAATCTCAAATAGCCAAAAGATACTTAATGAAATATTCAACTTCTTTAGCCATCAGAGATGTGCAATCAATACAACTCCATGATACCATTTCACACCTGTCAGAATGGCCAACATCAAAAACACTGATGACAAATTATGCTGGAACATAAGAACACTCCTCTGTTGTTGGTAGGAGAACAAAACTGTACAGCTGTTTTCAAAATCAGTATTCAGGTTTCTCTAAAAATTAGGAATCAATCTACCTCAAGATCCAGTAACACCACTTTTGGGCATATACCCAAAGGATGCACAATCATACCACAAGGACATTTGCTCAAGTATATTCATAGCAGCACTGTTCATAGTAGTCAGAACCTGGAAACGACCTAGCTGTTCCTCAACTAAAGAATGAATAAGGAAAAAGTGGTACATTTAAACGATGGAGTATGACTCATCAAAATAAATAAATTAATTAAAAGGACATCTCAAGATTTGTAGGAAAATGGATGGAACTACAAACATCCATAATGTGTGACTTAACCCAGACCTAGAAACACAAATATAATTTGTATTCACTCATAAGCAGATAGTAGACAAAAAGCAAAGACAAACAACCTACATTCTATAACCCCAGAGAATTCAGACAGCAAAGAAGACCTCAAGAAAGACATACATGGATTCACCCAGAAAGGAGAAAAAGACAAGATCTCAGATCTCCTGAGTTAATTGGGAGCATGTGGGCAGGGGGAGGGTGGAAAGGGAGAAGTGAGGAAAGAGAGGGAGTGGGGAAAGTGTATAGCTCAATAAAAACAATAATAAGAATTTCAGTTGCTATAAGATTCTTTCCTATTTGTAAATTGAGATTTTTCTCATAACATGATAATACGGAAAAACAAATGATTGACAGATTTATTTATAAAAATGATATAGCAATTGTATACGAATGGTAGTTTGTGGTTGGTGTGGATGGAAGTTTAAGAATACTCTTTCTTTCCTGCAGAGCAAATGTAAAAAGTGGGCATCAATGTGAATTGTTGCAAATCCCATAAATCCTACCAGAGCATCAGACTTTACTAGAATTTGGGCATCAGATGATATTTGATATTCATTTGTAATTTAAATAAATGGAAAATTTTAATTGTTGGTTTGGTGTATAATATTAGTGGTCATGGAAACTTTAATGAAAATGAGACAGAGAGAGGAAAAAGGAGGAGAAGAAGAAGCAGAAATAAAGTTGGAAAATGGCTGATTCAATGAAAGGTGATGAGTAGCATTAAATAAGGCCCAGAAACAACAGAGTAAGACTCAGTGTCCTTTGTCATTGTCACTGGTGTCTTATTCCTAACTTCAGTCATTCAAAAGGCATGTCTGATAGATTCATAGTAATTGCGTCACAATAACAATAGCAATAAATGTGTTTCCTTGGTGAAAAACCTATAGAAAATGATGCTATTGCATAAAAGATATTTATTTTTGTTAACATAATTTGACAGACGCTATAAAAGTAGATTTTATTATGTGAGAAAAACAGATCAGGCAAAATTGGAGGGCACATATCCTTGAAGCAGAACAGGAGTCAAGGTGGTAAAGAAAGAATATTCCAGATGGAATTCTGAATATAAATTTAGGGTTAAGTGGATCATAAGTATTGACAAAAATGTAAGAAAATAGAGTTACAGAGAGCATAATAATTCAGACATATAGGAAAGATAAGGTAAAAAAGACAGCAGCGGAATGATGCATAACTCTCAGATTATAGATTTAAACTTTAAGTGCAAATGGGAGGCTTCACAATGTTTAACTATGATGATCAGTTTATGATTTTAACAAGTGATCAGTCTTCTTCTTTTGGAATATATTAGAAAGTGGCAAACGGAATAGTCTCACATTCTTGAAGAATGAGAACTGAGGCAGAGATGGTGGAATTTCAAAAAAGTTAATAGATTTCTGACACACTTAAATAGAATTAAAATATTATTTTTGAGTATGTATGGAAACACTGCAATATATTTTGTTCAAAAGCTACAAATTTGGGGTTAAATTTTATACTACCTAATATTCATAGGAAACTTAATAAAACAATAATGTATGGCACAATGTTCCTTCTGGGATTTATATAAGGATAAATTGTATCTTAAATTTTAAGGTACAAAATCTTGAATGCTTTAACTAATATAATAACTTAAAATTTAGTTCTTTATAATTTTAATAGGTATAATGACAATTATAACACTGAAATGGGAATGTGTCTAGTTTGATTTGTTGTTACTATAGGAAAAATTATTCTATCTTTTACTTCCATGTCAAAATGGAAAATTGCAAATGCCATATGATCATAATTCTCTTGTAAACCCCAAGGTCAGGTCTATCACAGCAACATTCACTCTTTGGTAGCAATTTATGTCATAGTTTGGTTTTATGTTGCTGTAAGAAAGTACCATTACCAAAGTCAACTTCAAAAGGAAAATACTTATTTTATCTTATACTTCCATATCATACTCTACCATTGATGGTAGTTCAGCCAGGAACCTGAAGGCAGAAATTAAACTGACCTTACTGTCATGGTTCCTCATCCTGCTTTTTTGTTCAAGCCTAGACCCCATGCCCAAGAATGACTCCACTTTCAGAGGCCTGTGCACTCCCACATTAACCATTAATCGCCAAAATGCCCTATAGAGTCATTTACAGGCCAATCTGATGGAGGTATTTTCTCAATTGATGTTCACCCATTCAAGATGATTATGGATTTTAATATTAGGGTCTGTGAGAGGAGTCTAAAGACAAAGGGTTACCTTGCCTGTCCCTTGTTAATCTGTATTCATTAGTCCAATACCACCCAATTGCCATACCTCCTTCATATTTCAGAAGAATTGGGTCCTGTATTTGAATTATCTTTAGGAAATACATAGTTTCTAGGGAGGCCTTGTCTAAATCTCTTTTAAGGTGACCTTGTTTTTCATGAGTAAAACATCTGACACGTTTACTTTTTCTTAATTATTTTTAGAAATTACTTCTATCAAAGCAACGTCATAAGTGTAAGATTCTAGATGAGCTATTTGGAAATCAGTGTGGCAGTTTCTCAGAAAATTTGGGATCAACCTACCCCAGGATCCAGCAATACCACTCTTGGGAATATACCCAAGTGATGCACTATCATACTACAAAAAACATTTGTTCAACTATGTTCATAGCAGCATTGTTTATAATAGCGAGAACCTGGAAACAACCCAGATGCCCCTCAATAGAAGAACGGATAAAGAAGGTG
>LOEQ01011759.1:18743-28837 GCA_001685075.1 Bramus lutescens
TTGCAGGAAGAACCACAAACTGAGATTACCTGAGCACCACCCAAGAACAGACCATCCAAAGGAAATGCATAACATTCTAACTGCTGTAGATAGGATCACCTGCCAGAACACACTCACCAGGACACCTAGACAAATGTCAGCCAATCAGGGGTCCTGAGCCTCAGAAACCCCTCACCTCCACCTTTACTACTATAAAAACCCAACTCTAACTGAGCTCGGGACTCACCATTTACATTGGACATACGGAGAGACCAAGTTTGCAAACTTGCATAAAATAAAGGCTCTTTGCTTTTACATACAGGACCAGGTCTCCTTGTTGGTTTTGGGGGGACTTTGTGGATCTGGGCATAACACTGGTAAAAGCACTTGATACCAATGCTTTACAGCTTGAGTTTGAGCCCAGAACCCAGAAGAAGGAAGGAGAGATAGACATCCTGCAAATTGTCTTCTGCCCAGCACACGAACACTGTGCAAACACACACACACACACACACACACACACACACACACACTAAATAAATGCTAAGAAAATATACAGTCAGGCTTTTAAATATAAATTATCTTTTACAATCTTCCAGTTTTATAATAGTCCTTAGGAGCACTCGGGAGACAGAAGCAGATGGATCTCTGAATCCCAGGACTGTCAGGGCTATACAGAGAAACCCTGTCTCCAAAACCCCAATAAACAAACAAACAACGACAAAACCAGAAGGGAACAATAATTAGGAACTGAGAATTAGCTCCCACAGCACATTCAGAAAGACTGGGGGTGGGGGGATCCAGTCATGGTGGAAGGTCAGTGGGGACATTAATGGGTATGCCAGCAGGAAATGCTGTAAGGTGTGTCATAAGGGACAGCTAATTTAACATCCCGGGATAAATCTGAGCCAAGAGCCGCAGAATAGAATGACCAGCTTCATAGTCAGTATTGACTGCCAAAGACGAATACCTTATATGCTGTTTTGGGGTTTGTTTTGCTAGAGTTTCCCACACGCTAGGGCCTAATAGCGCCCATGTCCAGGTAAACTAACAAGAAACTTCCTCCGTGAGACTCGTTAAGGAGGAGGATTAGTTGAGAACAGCCTATTTCACATCAAGAGGAAATACACAAAGAGGTGAAGAGCAGCTGAGACGAACTGAGATGAGTGATGTAGGCCATGAAAGCCAAACTGAACGCACCTGCACGCTGAGGCTTCCGACATAGGGAGGGGATGCGGAAGCCTCAACCCCATGGTAGGCTTGGTGGTTTTGGTGAAAGCGGACTGACAAGCCTACCCCCAGGACAAACGCACAGCCTCAAATCCAGCTGCAGGTTTTGGTGAGACAGTAATTTCTCCAAGAACAGCCAGCTGCTGGAAAGGAGTCCTGTGTGTATCTCAGAGAGTGGTGGCTGCTTATCCGGCTGAGAATGATTCTAGTCTTTAAAACCGAACTATTCTGAATGCCCAAGAACAGGGAAAACTCACAATTCAAAGAGCCCGAATTTAACCAGCCATTGCCCATGGATGTGAGATCGTCTTGGAAGACAACTGTGGGGATCCGGAAGGCTGCTGGCAGAAAGGGCAGGCTGCAGGAGGTCCAGATGAGGACATAGAGGACACAGTCTCATGTTGGAGGTAGAAGACCAGTCTCATTAACTGAGGATTACCCTGGAGTTTGATAGCTCTAAACCTGATGTCAATAGATGGATCTATTTATAGAGCCACCTATGTGTTAGGAAGCCCCACCCAACCCCATTCCTTCTGTTCCAGACCCCACCCCTGAGAAAGACCCCCAATTGGTGGCTCCTCACCAGATGCTCAAGACCACGCCTACATCTTATTTAAGACCCGCCCATAGAGCTTCCCTGTGCCCTGTGCTCTCTCTCCTCCCTTCCTGAGAGTCACCCGGAAGTGCTCTCTGCTTTACTTTGCTCTGTTTGTTAAATCTGGATTTATTAATTTGATTTGATTTGGCTTATTACATCGGTGGAGGAACCCGATAACTGGGGATCCAGTACTTATCACTGTATGGAGTGCTGCTGCTGTAGAGCCCAAGAACTCTGAAGTGCGTCCGTCCTGCAGGCAGGGTGATTAATTTAGAAAATCCAGAAAGTATGGGGAAACAGTCCTTTGCCTACGCGCATCAGTGCTGTGGCTGCTCCCCACACTCCGAACACTTTAGGAAGGCAGCCATCAGTGAGAAGGTGGTTATGACCTGAGGAAACTCTGGAGCTGAGAGAAACTGCCCACCTCATACACCAAGAAGCTAAATGTAGTCAACACAGACTTCTGGTATGCAAAGAAGGAAAGCCACGAAAGTGAAGACAGCTCTCATGGACATTAAACACATGTCCAGCGCATTCAACAGCAACATAAACTGCAGGAAAGGCAAGAGTCCACTAGTTCAGATGGCCCCGCAAGTGCATACAAATGGTAAAGACCCCAAAAGAAACAAATCCAACGTTTCAGCCTCCTCCTTCACCTTCTTCTTCCTTTTATTTTAAATTACACGTTATTCAATATTTTTACTTTTTGCATTTAAACCTTTTTGATATTATTTTATTTTATTTATGGTTCTGGGGATTGAACCCAGGGCCTGAAAGGCAGAACTACCGTCCAGCTACACACTTAGCACCTCTACTTTAAAATGGCAGTATTAATCTTTGTGAGGTTTCAAAGGCCCAAGCCATCCTAAGTTAATACTCTCCCTGCCTCCGACATGTGAGCCCTCAAGCTCCATGCTTGCTTGCTGCCATGCTCCCTGCCATGATCACGGACTGCAGCCCTCTGGAACCGCGAGCTCTGAATGAAATGCTTTCTTTGATAAGTTGACCAGATTTATCTGAAGTGTACAAAGAATAAAAGTGGATTTAATACTAAAAATTGGTAAATTGGGACAAATGGGAACTTTTCACTTTTTGAAAAAATTGGAGTAAGTATAATACATTAAAATTAAATAAATTTAAAGCAGAAACCTAAAAGTTAAATACAAATAATTAGAAAGTATAAAAACATTCAAGTCAGGGAATCAGTTAACAAAATTATAAACACACACACACACACAAAGCAAACAAACAAAAAATAACACTTGGTAGCTTAGAGAGAGATTGGAATGTAGTGTACCAGCCAGGTACTCGTTCAGCGTGTGCAAGGCATACTATAAAGACCTTAGAATTCAAATTCTAGAAAATTGAAATGTAGAGATGAGCTGGTAGAGAAAGCTCACATTCTATAGCTATCTCTCTATATTATGAATTGTTATTGCTCTACTGATCAGTTCTGTCAATCTCCATCAACCCATGATGAGGTGAGTAGGAATGCTTATCAAATGCTATGGGTTATTCCCAAATAATTTTTATTTCTCTGTTCTTTTCATAATGTGTGACATTTTATATATATAATATATACACATACATTTAATTTTATTAAAATGCATATAATTTTATTTTGAAATACAGCGTGTGCTCTAACATATAGGATGGCATGGCATTTGCATGCTGATTCTCTAAATATAATAATATTAACTTTAATTTGATGAAGTATTAGCATGCTGAAGTCTTTTCCAGTTCCATAAACAAACTAAAAACCAACACAAAGTATCTGCACTACCCTTCAAGAGTAATGAGTTCAGTCATGTTAAGGTTATAATTTTGTTAGTCTGTTAATTTTTTCCCTCTCAATGCAACTAGAAATTAATTCTTTGTCTGTCTTAACAATTAGTGTTCTTATCTTTTTATGAAATAAAGATGACATTACATCAGAATCTTTTCATTTTTCTTCCTTCAAAAAAAATCTCAGTAATAGCCTAGTCGTGACAAGCGTTTGAAAATGTCTACTTAGAAAAACAAAATTCAGGATTTTGCAGCTAGCTATTCCTACCAAGTACCTTGTTGATCACGTGGCTAAGTTGAAAGTCCTCCCTCCCACTAGTACTCAAACTTCTTTTATTTCAGTTCCTTGTGCACGTCCACATGGTTCCTCTCTTCATTTTTCAAATCCCCCATTCTCCTTGGCATGTCTGCTGTTGTCATCCTTATTCAACTCTTGATTGGAAATCATGTTGGTGAGACTTGATGGATATAGCTTTTGACATTACTTGACATAATTTCAATGAAAACTCCCTGATCCTCTGGCTCTTCCAAGCATTCTGCCCCCTCTGCCACAATGTTTCCTGGGCTTTAAGTTCAGCTGTGTTTTGTAGAAGTATCCTCCACTGGGACTGATCTTCACAACTATGTGTTTTGCTCGGCTGTGGCTCTCTCTTGCAAAGAGAGCTTTCTTTGTGAGGGATGAAGACTTCACTTATCTGTGGGTAAAAGGACAAATGTTCATAGACTGTTGTCAGAAATTAGCTCTTTTAGTTGATTGGTAGCTGTAGATCCCTAGTACTAAGTACTTAGGTTTCTAGTACCAGGCATGGTCTCCCTCTTGTCTTAAGTTCAATCAGAAACCTGTTATTTACCACCAAGGTGCCACTGCAGCACCCTTAGGGTTATGGTGCCATGCTGGTCATTGATTTAGTTCATAGGCATGGCATCTGGGTAGGACTGTTGGTTGCCTCCCTTCTTTGAAAGCTTTCGTGGTAACTTCTGGGTCTATGAAGCTAGTCCTCAAGGAGGGCAGCTTTCGTGTCCACTCTAGCTCAGGGGTCTCTGGGCCCTGTGTCTGAAACATCAGATGTCTTCAGTGATAAGGACTCATCTTCCACCTCTGAGGGGTAACTAAGGGCAACAGTAATAGGCTGTATGGTTTCAGAGACTCTTGAACAGTGCTGGCCAGCAACTCAAAAGAGTGCTTCTCACGTCTGGTTTGTACTAGATCTTCTTTGGCTGATGGAGGAAACACCATCAGCCCAGATGGGAAAGGTTCATTACAACTACTTATGTGTAATTATATACTGAATCACATATGGGATACATTTTTGGTAAATAGCTAATAGTGTGATTCTTTGTGACTTTTTTCAGACATCCTAATTGTCATTTTATCCAAATCTCCCTTTCTGGTTTTGTTTGTTTGTTTGTTTGTTTTTTTTGGCATAGATTTCCTTTACAGGAAATCTATACTTCTTTAATGTATCCCAACAGTTTTGTTGTGTTGTGTTTTCAATCCATTTAGTTCTAGGACATTTTTCTTTCTTTCTTTCTTCATTTCTTCTTTGACCACTCTTTATTTAGTAATAAACAAGTTGTTTACTCTCAAGTAGTTTGTGTATTTACTAAAGATTTATTTGTTGTCATTTTAGGTAGTGTTTTATTGTGGTCAGATAAGCTACAATGAATGATTTTAATTTTTTGAATTTGTAAACATTTGTTTTTGTGTACCAGGATGTGGTCTATTTTTGAAAAGTTTCCCATGCAGCTGAGTATAATGTACATTCTTTGGTGTTTGAGTGGAATATTCTGTAGATATCTGTTAAGTCTATTTGATGTATAACGTCAATTAATTCCGATATGTCTCTTTATTTTTGTTCAGATGATTTGCCTAGTGTAAAAAAGTGGATTACTAAAATAACCTTCTATTAATAGACTGATGTTAATCTGCATTTTTAAATCCAGTATTAGATTTTTTTTATGAAATTGGCCACCCATAATTTGCATGGTTAAATGTAATGTCTTTCTGGTTAGCTATTACCTTGATTAGAATGAAATGTCCCTCTTTGCATCTTCCAAGTAATTTTAGTTTGAAGTCTCTTTTGTCAGATATTACGATAGTGATGCCTATGTGCATCCTGGTCCCATTGGATTGAAATACTTCTGTCCATTCTTTTACTCAAAGACAGTGTCTATATTTAAAGCAAAGGTGTGGTTTTTGTAGACAACAGGGAGAAGGATTTTGTTTTTTGATCCATTCTGTCAACCTTTTCAGTGATTTGTTCACACAGGTCTTTTGATTGGAAAATTGAATGTGTTATAGTGGTTACTGTGTTGCTGATTTTTGGTGTTGGTTCTTGGTGGTTAATAATTACATGTTTTAGTAATTATAGCTTTGTATCTCTTGCCATGGTCTCTCTGTTATGCTCATTCTCTTCGCTCCTAAGTAAGGCTTCCTGTATTTTCTTTAGGTTTGGTTTGTTGGAAACATTTTTTTAGATTATATATGTTATAGAAAGTTTTTCTTTCTGCTTGAATTATGACAGATAGTTTTGCTGGGTATCTTAGTCCAGGTTGCCTATCATAGTCCTTAAGACTTGGAATGCATTATCCCAGGCTCTTTGAGCTATGAAAATTTCCATTGAGCAATCAGCAATTACTCTGATGGGTTTTCCCTTATATGTGACCTTTGTTTTTTTCTCTTGTAGTTTCCAATACACTTTCTTTGTTATGTATACTTAGTATTTTAACTATCAACTGACACGGACCTTTTCTTTTATGATCTTGTCTATTTGGTGATCTATAGGCTTCTTGTGTTTATACGTATGTGCCCCTCCTTAGTCTGGCAAAGTTTTCTTCTATGATATTGCTGAAGATCCAATCTATGTCATTGTCCTTAAGATTCTTCTCCCTCAACTGCCTTTAATTCAAAGGATTTTTTTCATAGTGTCCCATATTTCTTCTGTATTCCTTTCTTGTGGTTTTCAGAAATTTTTTATATCCCTCACCTATTTGGTCTGGATTCTCTGCTTTATCTTTGAGTCCTGATAGTCTGTCTTCTGTTTGATTCATTCTGCTTGTTGTGTTTTCCTCTGAGTTTTCTAGTTGAGTTATTAGGTTTTTCAATTCCATCTTCATCTCATCTTGAGTCCTCTTCAGTGTTTCTGTCTCCTTATTGAATTCCATTCTCAAGTCCTGAGTTGTCGTCATCATTCCCATCATGTATGTTTGTGATTTTTGGTTATCACTCACATAATTATTCTCCTTAAGATCTTTTCCTTTAATTTCATTGCGCTGTTTCTTTGTGTCTTCTCTAAGTTCTTTGATGAAGTTAGTGATTGTTCTTTAAATTCTGTGCCCTAGGTTTCATCTTGGTATTTCCCATTGGCAAACAATTCTACAGGATTGGTAGGTTTTGGAGAGGAGATAATATTTTGATCTTTCATATTGTTATTTATTTATTTATTGTGTTTTTCAATACAAGGTTTCACTGTAGTTTTGGAGCCTGTCCTGGAACTAGCTTTTGTAGACCAGGCTAGCCTTGAATTCACAGAGATCTGCGGGCTTCTGCCTCCCGAGTGCTAGGATTAAAGGCGTGCAGCACCACTGCCCTGCATTGCTTGTATTCTTGTGATGAGATCTGAACATGTGAAATCCTTTTGTTAGTTCTAAGTGTGATACAGGCAGAGGAGATTAGAGCAGAAGAGATGATGCACCTGTGGGTTTATCTTAGAGACTGGAAATTGCTTGGGTGGAATGAAGTCAGATGGACAGAGAGGACAGGGCTAGTGTACAGAACGTGTTTCCTTGTCCAAACCTAGAGTCTAGGAGTAGGTATGACTGGGTGGAAAGGTTGAATATGGCATGGGAAGGTCCTGTGGGTTGGGGGTTAGTGGGAATGGTATTGGTCAAAACCTAGAGATTATTTGTGGTACAGGCAGGGGAAGTCACACTAGATCAGAGCCCTTGATATGGGACCTAGGCTAGATCTGGTAGATTTGGGGGAAGGCATGATGAGGGGGTTAGGGAGACTCACAAGACTGTACCCTGGAGAGGGAGATGGGCAACCTGGCTGGTGGAGAGGTTGTGTGTAGAAAAGGAGGCACGGATGGGTGGTGGTAGGTAGGGCTGGAACCTGTGGAAGTGTCCCATCTCTTTTCGGTACACACCCAGCTGGGGCATACTGGGTCCTAGGTCTCCTTCCAGTTGTTCTGAGGACTTCCCATCTGCTTCTGCAAAGACTGCAAATAATTTACCCTTTGTTGGTTATTTCTGTAATTGTGTGCAAGTGTTCAATTCGAAGCAATCTCACTATTTTCATTTTTGTTTCCTAGAAGGTCAGATTTAAAATACTTTTAAAACATAAATTTGGGGGGGTATTATACCCAAAACAAAGCGAAACAAAAAAATTATTGCCCATACTAATGTCATAAAAATTTACTCTTACTTTTTTTGCCTAATATGTAATCTGTGATCTCTTTGGGGTTGATTTCATAATATAACATGTGATAAGGAATCAACCTCATGCTTCTGTGTCTAGATATCTAGTTTTCCCATCAATGTTGTTTTCCCTTTTCCGTCTTCTTTAAACCTTTGTCAAAACTCAACCGAGTGCCAGAATGTAGGTGGGTTTCAGTGCTGTGTACTCTGTTCAATTGGCTGGTGTGCTCTAACAGAGGCTCTCGACTGTTTCGGATGAGAATATACATGTGATCTGGTGGGAATTTCTCTGGCTCTGGAATAAAATCGTTACCCGAAGTGCAATGGTAAAAAGTCATGCAGTACTGTTCATGCTGTGACTAAGAGCTTCGGGTGAACCTGACTGTCCACGTTTCTGTAGGCTGTGTTTATCTTACCTTGATCTGCATGTTCTGAGCAGCTGCATAGCTGCTGATGGCCAAGTGGAAGAATAATAGCTTCTGTAAATTGACTTTGACTCTGTCAGGAGAGTAACAGCAAAATGTCTAACCTATTTTCTTTTTAAATATTTATTTTTTAATTGTACGTGTATGTGTGTGCACCATATGTGTGCAGGAGCTCTTGAAGGTCTGAAGAAATATCTGATCGATGAAACTGGAGTTAGAGATGGGTGTGGGCTGCCACCTGGGTGCTGGGAACCAAACCAAGATACTGTGTGAGCAGTAAGTGCTCTTAGCCACAGAGTAATCTCTCGGGCCCCCAGACTACTTTCTATCGAAGTCAAATTAAGAAGAGCAAAAAAGCTACCACTTGGTGATGGAAAACATTTTTTGTCCTCTACTTCATTTAATTAATTTTCAAAATGTCAGAGAATTTGTATGCTTTGGTGGTAAGTCCCGAAGCTAAATGGACACATATTTTGAAAACCACATAAATAAATCAAATCTAGCCAGTGGCATCCCACAAACCTCCAACAGTTACTATAATTCGGAAAATCCCCAAGGAAATTTACTTTTTGAATTACGCATTAAAAAAAAGGATTCACCAAATAAATGAAGATGAACTGTTTAAAGCAATCAAGGAAACTCCTCTACGTGATTTACAGACATTTGGCTAGTGCAAACAAAAGCAACATTAGTCATAACATTTTTAGATTACTTAATTGATTGATTGATTTTTAATGTAAAGACAAGCAAATTGCAGTTTCTGTTCTTGGTACTCGCGAAGTTAGGAAAGAACAGCAGACAGAGCCCCCAAATGTGGTGTGGAAGAGAAGTCTCGAGAACTCAGAAGAGATCCCTGCTGATCTTAATAGTCAGAACCAACACTGGTGGAATTCCTGGTCAGTGGCCAGTTACGAAAAGCCTAACTCAAGAGGGATGGGTCCCAAGGCCTTTGGGAAGAGTTGTCCTGTTGACGTTGGCAGTGTGGTGTTAAGCCCTTAGTGGAGCAAGGAATCCCTCCCAGCTTTGAAATGTGACAGAAAGAGGACAGAGTGGTGGAGACTTGGGAACAGTTTCTCATCCATGCTCTCCAAGAGGCAATGTAAAACTCTTTAACTTTTTGTCGTGGGTGAAACTAGACTGCGGAATGCTGGGATACTCTCACTTGAGCAGCACGGGGAATTTGCGAGAAAGCATGTCAATATGGACAAGTGAGTGCCGGTTTCCTGCTCTGAGCCCCCTATTCCATGCACCAAGGAAAACCACATAAGGTTAGCATCTAGGGAACTGCTGGGGAGGGGGAAGGAGGGCATCTGACTTATGACAAATGGGGTGTCAATTCAAGATGGCAGGATGGCTCATGAGCAGACGGAAAGCAAGCAATGGATTCACTGTGTCATGCCAGAGATGGGAACGCTTGGTAGCTCAAGAGATAGCACCGTGCACAGCTCTCTGCTCCACATTGAATCTGACTGTCTCTCCTGAGGTTTGGTTTGGTTTTTTATTTGGAGACAGAGTCACTGCTTATTCCAGGATGGCTTCAAATTTGAAATTTTCTTGCCCATCTCTTAGTGGTGGAATTACAGGTGACTGTCCCCATGCCTGCATTCTCTTGAACTTAGGGAATAAAAAGATAAAATGGAGGCCAGGCCAGTAGGCGT